>JAJOZX010003985.1:420000-454997 GCA_023014485.1 Bathynomus jamesi
TCCCGGAATCGAACCCGGGATCATCCGGCAATCGGATGATCCCGGTTCGATTCACGGAGGTAGCTCATTTTTTTTGTTCGTTCTCCCTCCTCATCTTGTGCGGACGATCTTCTACACAAGCGTCCTTCTTTACATGTATGTATGTATATACATATATATATATATATATATATGTGTGTATATATATATGTATATATATATATATACACACGTGTGTGTATAATATATATATATATATTTTTTTTTTTGTTAAGTTCGGGAAGAACCGATTCGCCTCTATTTGAAAGGGCATATCTCGGCGGAAAAACAAAGAAAAAGTGAGAGGAAAGACAGGAAAAGAAAGGGTGGATGGGACAGTCGAAGTGGTAAAAGACCAAGGACTGCAGGGTCGAGCCCCATATCCTTGGGTGATATACATATCTATATATACACACACACATATATATATAATATATATATATATATTATATATACACACACACACATATATATATATATATATATATATATATATATACTATATACAGGGTCCGCAAAAAAAAGGAGCATGACGAAAATTGCTCTCACGCCCTATTTTTTGCCGGACCCTTAAATGTTATATATCTAGCTAAAGATAAAAGAGCCCAGAGTTGTATAAAACAAATTCATCAAAATCGGTCATAAACTAAAGATTTTATGGCCACAAACGTGCAATGACTAAAAAAAGTGAATTTCCGCGTAAAAATTTAATGTTTTTCTCATTTAAATTATTTTTTTTCAGATGCCTAAATAATTTTAATCAATAAAATGATAATATGCCCTTTTCTAAAGAAGATAAAATATTAATAAACATTATAGACTTGATAAAATTATGGCGCAATAAAGTTATTACAAGAGTTTCCGAATAAACCATGGTCGATAGGAGGTTTGGACAAGCTGTTAGAAAAATCGACGAAACTGAAAGTACTGAAAGGAAACAAGGAAGCGGGAGGCCAAGATCAGTTCGAACCGAAGAAAACATCAGAGATGTGGAACTAAGAATTTGTAGTCAAGAAGGCAGACCAGGGACTCACGTGACACCGTCAAGAATTGCTAATGAGTTTGATATCCGAAAGTAGCGTCAGAAACATTATTAAACGACCTTGAATTAAAACCTTATAAACGGATACACGGGCAGAAATTAACTGAAGTTACGAACAGAAAAGAGTTGTTTGTCTGAACGCATGTTAAGAAATATCACTCCCGAAAAAGTAGACCTCGGCTTTTTTACTGACGAAAGAAGTTTACGGTAGAACCACCGCGAAATTCCTAAAATGACAGAGTGTATTCAAGAGTTAATTGTAAAAATGAAACCAGATGATAGACTTTATGCTACCCGTAATCATTTTTCTGCCAGCGTAATGGTATGGGTCGGTGTGTCTAAACTAGGCAAGACATCTGTTTTTTCGTAGAGCCAAACATCAAAGTAGACGCCCGCTATTACACTGAAACTTTGTTGGAACAAATGCTGCCCGAAATGAGACGATTGGCGAATAATGGTTACTTCTTATTCCACAGGATGGCGCTCGGGCTCATACCGCTAAGTCAACTATTGAATTTTTAGAAAATAATGTTCCTGATTGCTTTACCCAAAGATTGGCCCCCAAATAGTCCAGATTTGAATCCGTAGACTACGGAATATGGGAAATGTTGGCTGAGAAAGTGTACAAGATAAGATCCGAAATGTCGAACATTTTGAAAGAAGTTATCGTACAAAAATGGGAAGAAATTACCCAAGATCAAGTAGATAAAGCTATAGATCAATTTAGGCCCGATTACGAAGGGTTGTAAGGTTTTCTGGCAAACATATCGAACAATTTTTTTGTCTTATAATTTCGTTTTCTTTGGAAATTGTAAAATTATATGACATGTTGTAATAAAACTTTTATATTTTTTTTAATTTTTGACGTATTGACTGAAATTTGGTACTAACTTAGTTTATTTGTTGCTTATTTACCTAAAATAAATTATTTGTCATTATGTGTAAAAATAAATGTACGTAAACATTTCTGGCAAACATATCGAACAATTTTTTTAGTCTTATAATTTCGTTTCTTTGGAAATTGTAAAATTATATGACATGTTGTAGTAAAACTTTTATATTTTTCTTTAATTTTTGATATTGACGTGAAATTTGGTACTAACTTAGTTTATTTGTTGCTTATTTGCCTAAAATAAGTTATTTGTCATTGTGTAAAATAAATGTACAGTAAACATTTTCGTCATGCTCCTTTTTTTTTGCGGACCTGTAGTATATATATGTATATATATACCACACACCACACACATATATATATATAATATATATATATATAATATATATATATATAGGGCATTCCGAAAACACGAAGTTCGAAATCCGCAACGCACATATGCTAAACTGGATTCATTTGTACTAAAATGAAACCACACAACAAATGGTTTTGATAGTCTCATTCCTTCCACTCCCCCAAGCCCCTTGTAGGTTTGGTCAACTTGTAGAGCGTTGAAACAGCGAGTGTATTGACACGAGCACACAATCGACACGAGCACACGACTAGCACTACTCGTCCGAAAACACACAAACACCAACACACACAACCACTTTCCGTTCATCAACCCATCCCCACTAGGTGGTCATCTGCTGCCTGCCTACAAACTGTATCAGTCTGACGTGTCGTACCTCTACTAATGGGTCTTATTTGTTTCACAGATGGCAAACAACACGCAAGCAAGTGAGTTTGTGGCTTCTCGGGCACCTCAAGGAGGAGGATTTCTCTTCATGAGACAGCTTCCCACCATGGGTGAAGTTGGAAAGCGTCTGTTTTTCATCCAACGAGTCACGAAGCAAAGCCTTCCAAGAGCATGTAGTGATGTGGCCGAAGAACTCATGGAGGTGTGGACAAAAGCATCGTTGAAGACATCCCACAAGCCATACATTGTTGCCAAGCTCAAAAAGCTTCACGAAGGTACGTGAAGTTGTCTAATCACAAGGATCGACAAACGGAAACAGCGAGCTCATGAACAACAGTTCTTGTTGGACATGGAGACCTTGTTTGATTTTGCTCACTCTGAAGCTGGATCTTCGAAGACAAATAAAGAGGACTGCGACTTCCTTAAAGACCAACGGACAATGAGAAAGATGGTCATTGGCCCAGAAGACGTTGCATTTGCCAAAGCATCCAGCCAAGGCAATGAAGCAGGAGAACGAGGAGCAACGACGAACACAAGTCTAAGGAGGAAATGAAACGAATACGGGAGCCGGAGCATGCAGAGGCAGATGCAGAATTGACTAGCACTCGTCCAGCTCCACCGAGTCTTCGGGAGAGGAATTCACTCAGGTCAGCCACCGCCTCCGCCAATGTGGCTCTCAGCCAAAAGCCCTGATGATGGATCCTCGCCGGGTTATCGATGACCCCCAGTTCGTCGCGGCCTTGACCGGACAAATACAAGCGTGCAAAAACCATACACATCGTCGCTCCTGCCCTGTCAGCAGCTGGGGTGAATGTGCGAGAATTGACGCTCTCAGAGCGACCTCCATTCACGGTGCCAGAACCAAAACACGACACAGAATTGCCGAGGACATTAAGACCAACTTGACTCCCAGAAGCCGTGCATTCTCCACTTCGATGGAAGATCCTTCCCGACGAACGAGGTGGTAAGTCGGATCGCTTACCCATCGTTGTATCAGAGACGGCTTCGAAAAAGCTGCTGGCCATTCCAAAAATTGCATCAGGAACCGGAAGAGCAATGGGAGATGCCATACTCACCGTGCTGGACAATTGGCCGAAGGTGAAACCATTCATTGCAGGAATATGTTGTGACACAACGGCGGCAAATACGGTCTCCACACAGGAGCATGTGTCACAATTGAAGAAGGCTTGCAGCGTCCACTCGTCTTCTTCGCTTGCCGCACCACACTCACGAGTTGGTGGTCACTGCAGTCTTCGACAAGTTCTTTTCTTCCTCTGGCCCGAACATTCCTTGTTTGCTCGCTTCAGGGATTACTGGAGCTTCATTGACCAGTGCAGCTACCATCCCTTTGAAGATGCCCGCAAGACCCTGACCCTTGCAGACTTTTGTCTCTGATAACCGGAACAGTGTTGTTGAATTCATCATTGCCAGACTTAGTCAGAAGCAGGACCGGGATGATTACCAAGAACATCGAGCTGGCGCTTCTCTTCTTGGGGCAACCGTCCCTGCAAGGAAGCAGAAGAAGAGTCTTTTCCGCTATCCCGGAGCATTCCACCGAGCTAGGTGGATGGCAAAAGGAATTTATTCCCTTTTGGTCCTCTCACAACAAACTATTTTCTTTCAGGTTAAGGATGTTCCCTGTCTAGCCTTTAATTTTTTACACGACACAGTCTTCCTTTTACTTTCCACTGTTGTTTGGAGAGTTACAGGGTTCAGAGTAAGATTAGGAACTAGTTTCTCCATTATTTTCCATGTGTAAATAATGGTGTATCTCTCTCTTTTCCTTTCCAGTGGATATAGGTCTAGTTCGCGTAACCTTTCCAGTAATTTAGTTCTTTGCACCCATTGATCTTCGCTGTGAAGCTTCTCTGGATCCCTTCCAGCTGTCTAATGTCTTCTTTTTTATATGAGGATGTTATGACCAAGCAGTATTCCAATTTGGTATGATCAGGGTTCTCAGTATCTGCCCAGTTATTTTCTTTGCTCTGTTTACTGCTATCTTATTTTGTTTCAAATTTCGCATCATCAATCACTACAACCCCTAAATCTTTTGCTTTAGAATTTCTCTGAATTTCCTGTCCATTTAGGGTATAATATTCCATGGATTTTAGGTCCTCCTTTTTTGTGCCGTACAGCTGAAATTTCTCAGTGTTAAACTTCATATTGTTGTCTTCCGTCAACTTATAGATTCTGTTCATGTCGGTTTGTAGAGATCCTATATCTTCTGGTTTCCTTATTTTTCTACTGATCTTTGTGTCATCCGCAAAGGATGTTACTGTGCTGTCTCTGGTGACGTCCTCATCTATGTCAGTTAGTATGATTATGAAGAGTAGTGGAGCTAATACTGTTCCTTGTGGTACTGAGCTGAGGACCTCTGATTCTGATGAAGATACTCCTTTTACTGTAACGACTTGCCGCTGCTCACTAAGGAAATTATACGAGTATATTCATTTTCCTACTTTTCCTGTTTTTCCCATATATTTCAGTTTATGTATCATGACCCCATGGTCGCACTTGTCGAACGCTTTGGCAAAGTTTGTGTATATTTCATCATAGTTTTCATTCTTTACAGTGCATCAATAATGTTGTTGTAGTGTTCCATTAGTTGTGATAAGCATGATCTGCTTGACCGAAACCCATGTTGGTTATCATTTAATTTTTTCTGAGTTTCCAAGAAGTCATAGATTTTCTGTCTAACTATTCTTTCAAATATTTGGTGAGATGAGATGTAAGCGACACTGGCCTATAGTTTTTTGGCCTCGGATCGATCTCCGCCTTTATATATTGGGACTATGTTCGCGCTCTTCAGGATGCCTGGTATTTCTCCTCTGTCTAGAGATCGTCTCCATATCCAATATAGGGGCTCAGCGATTACATTCTTATAGGCTTTATAATGTACAGAAATTTACAAATAATTTTAACTAATGAAAGAATAACGCTGAGATGGAATTTTCTTTATTTCTCTATATTTTTAATGTTAATTGGGTAATTTCTCTAAAAATATAGAGAAATTACAAAATTAACATTAAAAATATAATGTTATTTTTGTAATTTCTCTATATTTTTAATGTTAATTTTGTAATTTCTCTATATTTTTTAAGTTAATTTTGTAATTTCTCTATATTTTTAATGTTAATTTTGTTATTTCTCCATATTTTTAATGTTGATTTTGTAATTTCTCTATATTTTTAATGTTAATTTTGTAATTTTTCTATATTTTTAATGTTAATTTTGTAATTTCTCTATATTTTAATCCATAATTTTAATATTAATCTCGTAAAGTTGGCTGCAATGGCTGATGATGTACAAGATTTAGTAAATCTGTAGTGATAATGTTGCTCTGTTATAATTCTTTGATGCCTCCGAGAGTATTCTCGAATATCTATACGCTTGCTTCGTATCTTATGTTATAAAAATAAGAATTGGGGAAGGGAAATCCTTCGGTAAGTCATATTTAACCTGTATTACGCAACGCTGAGCAAATTATCCAGAGAATTCATTACCTATTCATTTTTTTGGCGGAACTGACCATACATATTTTAGGTTAGAACTTTTTATTTTCTTTTACAGAAATTGCCACCGTGACATACTGTAGATGCTTTTTCCAGTTTTGTATTTCATATCCTACACACTACATCGGTACTGTACCGTATTACAACTTCGTAATTCAAATATTTGCTGACTAGGTTGTCAACAGTAATAAACATGAAAATTTATATGATAAAAAGCAAAAGTGAAATTTTTGGATATTTTTAAATCAAGAATATTTTAATGTTAGTGAAATTCTTTCTGATTAAATGCTGAAAATGATATTAAATATTTCCAAAACTTTAATAAATTAATTTTGGACGACCTATTTTAATAAATATTTTTTAGCAATTACTATGTCATTTAATAGAATTTTATTTTTTAGTATGTCCGAAAATTTAGGAAAGTTATCCTTTAAATTTCTTTCACAGAAAATGGTGTTGAAACAGAAAAAGGACGAAATCAACGTTCTGGAGGTAGGGAAATGAGGAAGGGTTAATATTGGTTTCACTCCAGGAACTATTTACTACTACGCATTTGATACTCAATCAAGGTTGTTGCATCTCCTATCTCCTTTTCCTCCTCCTCATTCGCTGAGAAACTCCAAAACTGCATAATTTGGGATTCAACTGCTTATTATAATGTAGAAATCAGTATTGTAATTCTAGTAAATTTTCTATAACAAATATACTTCTCTCACCATTTTTTCTATTTTTATCAGAGATAAATATGTGCACATATACAAACAATTAATACAGAAAAAAATATCACTATATTATTTATAGTTTGCTTGAACGAGATCAATTTTTGTTGTATTGATTTATACCAATTTAAAATTGGTGAAAAATTCTTTTCCCATAAAGATTAGTGAACCATGAAAAAGAGAGAGAGAGAGAGAGAATCTTCAATTTTCTTGGGCAAAAGGAAGGTTAGATTTATAAATAAGTATTCATGCGCCTTGGTGATGTAGTGGTTAGCGTCGCTAACTACGAATCGGCCCTGGGTTCGAGACCCGACGGCAGCCGGCGCGCAGCAAAACCCAGCTGTTCATCCTTCCACGCAATAAAGAAAGTGGTTGGCTAACCAAAGGTTATAAAACAATAAGAATACACACGAGCAAGACTAAATTATGGCACCATTCAGTTGGTTCGTATTGCCATGTACGAGTAACGTAGCCTGCAATATTATGCAATGACTCCATTTTTTTCCTTCCCTACAAAATGCCTCTTAGACAAATGAAGGATACTAGATAAAGTAGGCCCTATGGGCCAATTTAGCTAGACCTGCGCTGCTGGGGCCTTCGGCTTCAGTAATTGGGGGACTTGCAGCTCTGCAATTACTGGGGATTTTGGGTTAATAAAACTATAGAAAAGAACGCAGCCATGAAAATCTTAAGCTTCACAAATCTTAATACAATGGGTTCGGATATAAAGCTTAAGATATCTTAAGCTTCACAAATCTTAATACAATGGGTTCGGATGTGAAGCTTAAGATTTTCATTGCTGCGTTTCTTTTCTATAGTTTTTATTGCCCGAATAACTGAACCCCAATTACTGAGGGTTCAATTATTCGATCAATAAAACTATAGAAAAACACAGCAATGAAAATCTCAAGCTTCAACCATTGTATCAGCAATGAAAATCTTAATGCTTAGAGCAAATAATTGAAACAAAGTAAAGCGCATTTATTTCTATGTTCAAATCGCTTAATAGTAAATACATAGTGTCTACAGAAAGACAGGACTGGCTTTTTATGGTATAGATACAAAACAGTAAAGCGAAGGAGCAAGATATAATGAAATACAGAGAAACAAGATAGGGTGAAATAAGTTTTTTTAATTTAAACTGTATTGCTACTTTATAATTTGGGTCGTAGCTAAAAAGGTTAAGACCCCTGCTCTCTATGATAGTTATCACCAAAAAGTATCTCAGTAAAATTTTCCCATTTACGTCAGATTTCTGCTTGCAAAGTAATTTGTTAATAGTCTTCATTTAGAATTTTGTAGGTAGGAACTTGAAGAGAAAGAAGCAGATAAAGAAAAGAACAGAAGTGATTGAAAAATCATTAAAACAATGTAAAAAAACACGTACTATTTTTGAGATTGCACTGTGACAATGGTTGAAGATGATATACAGGGTGATTACAAAATCCTTGTGCAACTTTAAAGAAGTAGATAAAGAAAAGAACAGAAGTGATTGAAAAATCATTAAAACATGTAAAAAGGTACTATTTTTCAGCTTGCACTGTGACAATGATTGAAGATGATATACAGGGTGATTACAAAATCCTTGTGCAACTTTAATCTTTAATAATTTTTTATGTACACAATATTGAAATAAATTTTAAACGGGATATGAAAGCATAATTATTGAAGTTTTTAACAAATCACATTACAAATTGCTAGACCTCTATATAACTGCCATCTTTCTCGATACATCGGTCAATCCGATTTTCCAGACCTGAAATATTCTCCAGTTGTAGCCGAGTGATTTCATAAACTGCATCTGTGATCCTGGCCATAAGTTCATCCCAAGAATGTGGTTTTGATGAGTAAACAACGCTTTTAACGTGGTCCCATAAAAAGTAGTTCAATGGAGACGGGTCAGGTGAACGAGATGTCCAAACAATTAGTCCACCTCCAACGATCCACTTGGCTAGGAAGACTTCATTCAAGAACTGTCGCAGGGAGCATCTTCTTGCTGAAAGAAGGTGTTATCCGAAAAGATTTAATCGTCTTAGTGCGGAGATAAAGAAATACTGAAACATTGCGAGGTAACGTTCGCCATTGACTCTTGGTTTTTCAGTAAAGAAAAGATCAGTGATGCATGACTTTTTTGAGAACGCAGACATTGATATTTGGCGAGTCTCTTTCATGTTGTCAGACTCCGTGAGGTTTCGCTCTCCCCAAATGCGGCAATTGCGACAGTTGACTTTGCCTCATCAGAAAATGTGAACTCATCCGGAACAAGAGGAATTCCTGATTTCTTAGATGGCAACTCTTCACAATAATATAATCTTGCACGCTAGTCATCTTTCATTAACATTCCAACCATCTAAATCTTGTACGCATGGTGATGACACTTTACTGATAATTTTGCCCATTCTTGATTGCAGGAGGTTTAGTTTATAGTATATAAGCAAGGAACCACAGGGAAAAGGAAAATAAAACATGAAGTCCGAGCGCTTTTGTGATATATTCACATATTCAGGGGCAAGGGAGAAATAAACTGAAGGCATGAAGATGTGAATATATCACGAAAGCGCTCGGACTTCGTGCTTTAGTTTCCTTTTCCCTGTGGTTCCTTGCTTATTAAAAGATTACGTGCTGTTTGTGAATTGTTTGCATATATATATATATATATATATATATATTATATATATATTAGTGGTGGACCGGATGTCAGTTTTCAACATCTGCGGATGCGGATGCGGATCTTTAATTTCAATATCCGCGGATGCGAATACTTAGTTAATCTATCAATATAATATAGAATTATGAATATATGACATAATTTTTCGAATTTTGTGATGTTACTATTATGGCAGGCATTGCATAAAAATTAAAATTAATATTAATGTTTTCATTATGCTAAAAATAATAACTTCCTCAAGAGTTTCAGCCACAGAAAATTCAATGAAACAAGTTTCATTCAATTTTCTGTGTTACCAGGTATTTATATTTTAAGGTTTATATATTTGTTTGTTCATTAATAATTAATACTTTACATGAATGTGCATGACTGGGCCTTATAAGCTACTTTATAAGCTAATTTAATTGTAAATTGCATAATTTATTAGAGGTAATATCCGCATAACATCCGCAGTCAGAAGTGCGGATGCGGATGTTAAAAATGACGCGGATGCGGATATTCGGTCCACCCTACGTGATGAAGAGCAATCCGTATCCCATAGGTGCACCTGAGAAACTGGTGGGACCTGACCTACCCACCATCGAGGTGTTCTCAACAAATTTGAACGGGTACTATTTCGGCCTTTCTTTCATAGACGTGCTCCCCCTCGCGATTTATGGATGCCGATCTTATCCGTCGTTATCGATCGCAAGCTCATGTTTCCCTTGTGCGTCAAGTGCGCAGAAGATAACAATGGTGACTGTGACCATACAACCCACCAGCGTAAGATTAGAGGTGTATATACAAGTCCAGAGTTGGATCTAGCTGTTCGCCATGGCTACAGCATATTGAAGATACATGAAGTGTGGAGGTTTCAGAAGCTACCCAACCCTTTCACGCCATATATAAACGCTTTTTTGAAAGATAGGTTGAAGCATCAGAGTATCCGCGAGGAGTTGATACCGAAGATGAAAAGTCGGCCTATATTCAACGTTACCGTGACCATGAAGGTATGCAGCTTGGCCGTTCCCAAATTGTAAAAAACCCTGGCAAGCGCTTTAGTGCAAAGTTGTGTCTAAACAGTGTTTGGGAAAATTTGCACAGAATACTGGCAAAGGGAACGTTCATTTGCACAAAGTTATGGTGATTCTGGGATTAGCCAACGCTCGCGATAAAGAGGTCATGGAGATCGTGAATGTAGGTAATACTTACACAATAAAGTACAACAATACCGAATTGGCACAGATACCTCACGGGTTACAAACATATCTGTTGCCAGCTTCACAACGGCCTACGCATGTATCATACTTTGGGGCCTATTGCATTCTCTTGGGCGGAGGGTATTGTACGCTGATACAGATAGTGGAATATTCACAGAGAGAGAGGATGAATACATGCCTCCTATTGGAGAATTCCTCGGTGAGTTGACTGATGAGATCAAGGATGAGTATGGAGACACTGCATTCGCCGACTCTTTGTCTCAACAGGGTTAAAACTTATGGGTACGGTTGAAGGTGGGGGAGTATATGAAATATATCGTGAAGGCTAAGGGTATCACGCTCAACCAGGCGAATCGGCCGGTCATTAAGTTTGACTCGTTGAAGGCTCGAGTGTGCTTGGATGATGATGATGAGGGCGACCGGCCGCCCCAACTAACTGTAGGCACCCACAATTTTCGGGCGCAGAAGCTGGGGGCGTGAAAGAACTTAGGGGTACAAAGGTGTGCCGTAACACCTATAGGAAACGTTACCGTGTACCTGGTACCTATGATACCGTACCCTTTGGATACCATAATCTTTGATGTGTCTATTGTTAACTTAATTATTACACGTATTTGTAAATATAATATACCTTGAATATTTCGTTTATTAAATAAATCGTGTTTCAATTAGCGTTTTACTTTCCTCCTTTGTGTGTGTGTGTGTGTGTGTGTCTGTGTGTGTGTATGTGTGTGTTGTGTGTGTGTGTACACAGGAAAATTCTATGCTCCGCCCAGCGTGTGTACAGGAGAAAGTTCTAAGCTTCACCCACCTGTGTGATTGATCACGTGACTCTTGCTACTACCTGGGCTTCCCTGCGTGCTCAGTTGATCGCAGTAAGCCCTGGACCTCAGACGTGTATTCTCCCTCGTAGACAGAAAATAGTGATGGCTACCTTTAATATTGCGTGTTCGACGTCTATGAAATGATATCGGCAAAGTGTCAAGATGTGGTGGATACTGAAAAACTCCCTATTCCACCCTCCTTTGATGCTTTTAAGGCTACATTGATTCGTGCGAAGGAGCAAGAGTTACAAATACTCCATGGCTATTCTGGCTAGTGCATTGTAGGATTTCGTAGTACAAGTGATGTATTGAGCTATGTTGTAGGACTAAACTTTATAAAAGCTTACATATACCGTGAAGTAGAAGAAACAACACGTGCAGAAGAGAAGCAACGGATATGGATAGTAAGCCTTGTTGATGAGTGGTGTGACAAGCGATATTATGTCATGTTGCATCATACCGATTACTCGTACCCTGCGACTGAGAATGTAAATCTTGCCACATGGAGAATCTTAAGTATTTTTTTCACTATATTAATATATATCATGACGAGGTTTGTAGTGAGGTTGTGGCTAATGACCTGTGTGAGTTTTAACAGACTTTAGAGACGAGTATCGAGTGTTAAACAAAGGAAAATATGGTCATATGTTTCTCTAAATAGTGTGCACCGGATTGTGAAGATGTTTAGTTTGTGGAAATGAACGTCTGGTGAGTGATAAAACATTAAAACCGATATAAAATGTGTTTAGTTCGTGAAAATCCCCCTATGCAAAAATGTCTGGTGCGTATTCTGGGGAGTGGGAGTGATAAAACATTAAAACCGATATTACTTCATGTATCGGAAAATTTCTCAAAACACCTACCCAATATAATGGGATACAACTATTCATGTTGGAACAGCTCCGTACACCGTTTCATTAGCTTATGGTGTGACTCACTCCTCCCGTCGAGCCGATCCGTTGCATGTGGCTCATGGTCATCTCAGAGCTTGAACCGACTGGACGTGCGCTCATCGAATACGATGGAACTTCCTTTGAGCAGCATTCTCAACGCCGTGTACGATGTGTCCGTGACGAAGTCGATGCACGTGTTCATGCGTAAATCCGATGCCGTTAACTATGTACTGGAAACGGCTTGTAGACAAACAAACAAACGGAATACTGTTTATTTAAGTGTCTAGGAGATGAATAGAATCTTCGTGATAGTTGAGAAGTGGAGTGAGGATCGTTATAAAATTCCTTCAGGTGTAGCTACAAGAAGAGAGCAGATTAGTGACTCCCCTCATATGCCGTTGTTTGTACGCTGTGTATAAATAACGATCGGCCATGCATGATATACGCTGATGTGGAAGAATGCTCCTGATAATAACGCTCTTGTCCCTACCCGAAACCGTTTCATCCTCGACAGAATGTTTGAAATCGTCGGATTCCGCAAGCTGAAGCCTATATTAGACGCACGTGTTACGGATATGCTTTATTTTGATACGGTTCTTCAGTACGCATACACCGCTCTGCTCGATGGGTTTACCGAGTGTAGGACTGAACAGGTGAGAATGGTCTAGAGCTGGATGCTTATTTGAAAAGTTTAGACTCTTTGAAATATCACGAACTTTGGTACAAAGCACTTGATCGGTACAGGGCTGAGCTCACCTACACCGTTCACCCTGAAGAACTATTTCTTTATATAATGAGCAGCTGTCGTAACGACTTAGAAGATTATTCCAACTGCCGCTATGCAGTGTGAAGAAGAGTTCACGATTGAAAAGCAAGGGTCGGTAGAATAAACCCTCAATTGGAAAGACGTGTTTATAAACTTGTATTTAATAATGATGTTGTGGCTAACGATGACTCTTTGTGCGTGCTTTCGATTGTATTCTAGCCGTATTTAAAGGTAACTTGCCAACCGGATGTAAAGTGGGCACAAAAATAGTACTGAATGATATGAAGGCCATTTATATAGAGTACATGTCTCCCTATAACTTGAGCGGTGAAATAATATTAAACCGCGTATACTGCGTAGTGCAAAGCAATTACGATGTGGTTGTAGACTCGATTACATGTGAGTTTTAGTGATTTGCGCAGAACAAAGTGAATGTATTTATTTTCAATATATTTAATTATTTAACATAATTGTGTATATACATATATATATATATATATATATATATATATATATATATATATTTCTCCTGTATTGCTATATTGACGGCTATACGTTTCGTATTTCTTATTTTTTATTTTTTTTATTTTGTGCAGTAGAAGATAAAGTGTATGTATTTATTTTCAATATATTTAATTATTTAACATAATTGTGTATAATATATATATATATATATATTTCTCCTGCACTGCTCTATTGATGCTTATACGTTTTGTATTTATTTTTTATTTTTTCGATTTCATGCAGAAGATAAAGTGTATGTATTTATTTTCAATATATTTTATTATTTAATATAATTGTGTGTATATATATATATTTCTCCTCTACTGCTATATTGATGGTTATACATTTTGTATTTCTTATTTTTTATTTTTTTATTTTATGCAGAAGATAAAGTGACTGTATTTATTTTCAATATATTTAATTATTTAATATAATTGTGTGTGTATATATTTCTCTTGTACTGTTATATTGATGGTTATATTTTTTATTTTTTGATTATATACATATTTCTCGTTCATATTTCTTATACTATTATTATTTTTTATTTTATTTTTTGATCATTCCAATGTATATTTATTTTCTATATATTTACAATATTTCGTTTAAATAAACAGAATGATGTAATGGTGTTTTATTTAATTCTTTTGGTTGTAAACGATAAGTAATTATACTAAATGGCTGGTTACGCCTTCTAACCGACTGACGGATTTCTAAGCCAACTATCAAGAATATATGCTTTAATTAAATAAATAGCACAATCTGGCAACTCAACCTGAACAAGCCATTTACGCCTTCTAAGCCAACTGTCAATAATATATGCTTTAATTAAATAAATAGCACAATCTGGCAACTCAACCTGTACAAGCCATTTACGCATTCTAAGCCAACTGCAGATTAAGCCAACTGGCGGATTTACACCTTATAAGACAGCGGGCGCTCGGCTGAAGTCTTAATATGCACTTGGCTCCTGCCAGGTGAACACCTCTCTTCCTCTCTTTCCTTCTCCTCTCTTTCTCTTGGGGAATAACTCCGCGTCCAAGTTTCATAACCCCTTGTTGCTCTTGCAACATTCCCCCTCCCCTTTGCATACATCCTTCATTGCATAACCCATCCCCTAGTTGCATAACCCCCACCCCCTTGTTGCATAACCCTTTGCAACATCTTGCGACATTGATCATTATCTCATTGCAACATTCTTGCACTCGTCCATTTTGCGCCCACACTACTGACCATCTTTGAAATCGACTTCGTTCAAACGTAATGAGATTTTTTTTAAGTGTTACTAATTTTCTACGTTTTTTTAGCTAAAATAATACCAGAAATTTTGAATATTTTCCCTACCTAAAAAGCACTTTCTTGTTGCCTTTCTTGTTACGACTTTTCCTCCAGATTTTACTGCTCTTAAAATTTTGTGGCCCCCTAAAATTTTCAGCCCTCGGCCATGCCCATTTGGCCCATATGTAAATACGCGCCTGCTTTAATCTTTTCCTGTATTCCAATCTTTTTAGATTAGGGATAAGCTTGGTTGCCCTATGTTGCACACCTTCAAGTATATCAATATCATGTCTAAAGTGAGGGAACCAAGCTTGAATGCAGTATTCTAAGTGAGGCCTAATGTAAGAATTATATAATTTATAGATGACTTCGTTACTCTTGTAAGTAACATTCCTCTTAATAATACCTAACATTTTATTTGCTTTATTTCTCGCCTCTAAGTACTGCTCAGAAAATTTTAGATCACTACTAGCCAGTGGCGATGCTGAAGGTCGGGCTGCACCCACACTGACTGTACATTTTTCCTCCTATGACTTCTATCAGTTTCCCAACCTTTCTGAATCTTGTGCCCCATTTCAAGGAACAATGATGGCTGATGCCCTCACATAGAAATTTAAATAAATTTCACATCAAGAATGCTCTCTCTCACCCCTCTTCCTACATAATTCGTCTAAAATGAGCATTAAGGCCGACAAAACTCATGAAAAATCTCCCGTGTGGCAGAACTCGGGCTGCAGTATACTTGCCCAAGGAACCTGATAAGAAGGATACTTTTTAAATTTTTTTTGAAATGAAATATTCATACATGCATTTTGTTGCATTACATTTAATCTTGTAAATGAGTGAAAATTACGTGCCGTTGACAATCAATATAGTCTGAATTATGGAGAAAAAGTATTTGAACTTGGGCCTGAAGAAAAATGCCCCACATTCCTTTGATAAATTCTCATTCTGGCAACAGGTCCTGGCAATAGTCAGCTATAGGAGTACAAAATTGCCATATTCAGAACTGCCAGATTTGCATCAGGTGTACATATGCAATGATCCAACTATGAGGTGGTGTGCCAACTATCACTAGTTGGCACACCACCTCATAGTTGGATCATTGCATATGTACACCTGATGCAAATCTGGCAGTTCTGAATATGCAATTTTGTACTCCTATACTAGTTCTGACTAGGGCTGTTAAAATGCCGAAATTCAATATCGGTATTGATACCGATTATTTTGCCAATACCGGTATTGATACCGGTTTTATATTAAAATATTTTTATTTTTAAATCACCAATTTAATAGTGAAAAAAGTTAAAAATTCATCTTTCACTTGAGTGCCCATAGCCATAAGAATGTATATATGTCTTCTTATACCAGGTAGCCTGTCGACCGACGTTGACTTTAGTCAGTTTAGTGGCTTAAAGCACCCGAACTCGAATCCAAGTCCTTCAAAATGTAAGCCTTGTGTTTTATTTAACCACTATGCCATTTAATATATGCCACAAATATTAAGTCTTGAAAAGATCCTATAGCTAAGGATATCTAATATAGCTATAATATTATTAAATTATTAACAATCAACGAACATTATAAAAGGAAAAAAATAGTCAAAATAAAAGAAAAATCCTTTAATGAAAGCAAATTTACTATTAAAAATTATATTATTATTCATTTTTCATTTTGAAAAATAGACTTAAGGAAACAAAGACTATCCAGTGAATTCTCAGAAAGACTTGATCTCAATTTTGTGAGGTATAACCCTGCAGCCGAAAACGCTCTTTCGGATTCTACACTTGTAGGTCTAATGGAAAGTAATGCATAATAGAGCTTATCTAAATTTTCTGTTCTTTTCGAAGACACTTCAAAACTCTTAAATTCTGTGTTGGGATCAAAGGTGGAAGGTTTGCTTCTCAATGGGATCTTTTCTAATTTCTCCATTTCTTGCATACATTCAGCGAGCAGTGGATCATCAATTTTTATCCTTGTTCTCAACTTCAATTTCAGTTGGATTTTCAGGGCAGCAAGATGCTTCTTCGTTTTCACCGTGTTTCTCGTATTCAACTAATTGTTCTTCATCTTCAGGGAAAAGTCTTTTAAAAATTCCCTCTGCAGTTCTCTAAGCACTGCTTTAGATGATATTGATACATTAAATATTTTTTTTATTCTGAGGATTTCGAATATTTGTCTTTTTAGGAAAAAAGCAAACCCCTAAGCTCATATTTTTTAAATGCAATTCATATTTCGCCTAAAACAACTATTTCAAAAAAAATAAAAAATATACTTCCAATACCGGTATTGACATCCACGGTATCGGTATTGTCTCTTTTTTCTAATACCGGTAGAATACCGGTATTTCAATACCGGGATTCGGCCCTAGTTCTGACCATGTGCCCCTATTAATTGAGTTTGACATTAATTGCATTCCAATGCTGTCACGGGTAAATGACATGGGCGTCCGGAGGGGGGGGGGGCAAGAGGGCAGTTGCCCTCCCTTGGAAATTTGTGTTTGCCCACGCAACGACTTCTATAATTCTACTGCAGCTCAGTCAGTGTTTCCACATTCAAGGAAATGTCGTTTACTTTACCTTTACTTTACCGAAGTGCTGTGTCGTTGAACTTAGAAGTGTTAAATAAACTATACTGAAAGATATAGTAATGGAATTATTTGCAAAGATCATTATATTAAGTGTTTTATTTATTTTTTTCTCTCGAAAACATTTTGGTCAATTTCACTGAAACTCACACGATTATAGTTAATCATAGTATCATATAACATATAAAAAATGGACTTGACTGGTAGAAAAAAAAATGCAATTTTTTTTTCTACCTAATAAAGAACTAATAAGAACTAAGAACTAATAAGTTAGTTTTGCCCCCCCTTGCGAAAAATCCTGCGGACGCCCCTGGTAAATGATATACATAAAGCGAAGTTAGACTGGTCCAGAGTTGATGATGAGGGCAAACAACAGTATTGTAATAAGTCTGATGTATTGCTAAGTAATATATGTATCTCTAATGACGTTCTAGCTTCAGAATGTAAACTGTTGAATTCAAAAACATATTTTGGAATTTAAAGACACGTATGAACAAACTGTTTCCTCTCTCAATAATGCTAGCCTAAACTTAAATACCTTTAGGAGAAAAAACTATACATGTAGACCTGGCTAGAATGATTATGTAGCTGAACTTCATAATGCATCCAGAGATGCTTTTTTAATGTGGTGTGAACGAGGGAAGCCAAGGCAAGGCCTGTATTACAACAAAATAGGGAGCTAATGCCAAGTTCAAGTATGCATTAAAGTATATAAAAATTATGAGGATGAGTTAAGCAGGGATGCTCTGGCTAGAAAGCTTGCCAGTAAGAATCCAAGAAACTTTGGGTAGAATTAAAAACAATAAATAATAGTGCAATAGCTCTACCTGCTTATATTGAAAGTGTAACTAATGCTGAGAATATAGTCAAATTATGGAAGGAACACTACATTGAGTTATTCAACTCTGTACATAAGAGCAATAATATTAATTGTGATACTACCTATTGTCCAGAAATGATATAAGAGTTAGTGTATTTGAGACTAAGCAGGCTATAAAATGTTTAGATTGTAACAAATCATTTGGTATTGATGGTATTTCTGCTGAGCATCTGAAATTTAGTAGTGACAGATTAGTTAGTAAAGATAACTATAAGCCAGTAGCCTTGGCCAGTATTATGTCTAAGGTGTTTGAGTACATACTCATTAATAGACATGAGTGTTACTTGTATATTAGTGTTAACCATTTGGTTTCAAAAAGAAAACGGTACTGATATGTGTGTATGCCTTGAAGGAAATGGTCTGTAAATTCCAAATTCTAAATGCTAATGTAGTTTTGTGTTTCTTGGATGCCTCTAAGGCATTTGATCGTGTTAATCATGTCAAATTATTCATGAAATTTGTGAATCGTAATGCACCTGGTTACTTGGTCCATATATTAATATTCTGGAATAATCACCAAACAATGATTGTAAGATGGGGTGGGTTAATTCAAAGCCATTCTCTGTGACCAAAGGTGTCAGGCAAGGAGGGATATTATCACCCTACTTATTCAATGTTTATATGGATAATCTGTCTGTTGTGCTGAACACTCGTAAAATAGGCTGCTATATTGGTACAATGATTTGTTAATCATCTGATGTATGCGGATGATCTAGTTCTTATTTCTCCATCTGTAAAAGGGCTCAGCACAGTTTTGAAGGTTTGTGAAAGGTATGAGAAAGATAACGACATAAAATATAATCCTGCTAAAAGTCATACTATGATTATGAGGACCAAGGCCTACAAGTACATAAAATTTCCTGAATTTCAATTGAATGGTACGGTGCTGTCAGAATTTAAGTGACCCAGACTCAGTACCTTGGCCACATACTAACTGATATTCTTTCAGATGACTGTGATATTCTAAGGCAATGTAGACAATTATATGCTCAGGGAAATACTTTGGTTAGAAAATTTCATGTGTACATTAGATGTTAAGTTGATCTTGTTCAAAACTTTTTGTACTCCAATGTATACAGCTCATTTGTGATGGAACTGCAGGATGTATAATTTGAGAAAATTGTATGTTGCATATAACAATCTTTTTAGGTGTTTATTAAGAACTACATTTATAATGGTGCTTCTTCTAATGCCAGTATGCTGTTTGTTGTCAATAAGGTGCCTAACTGTGCCAGTGTGGTGATACGCAATTTTCTATTTAAATTTATCACTTGGCTCGGTGAGTCAGTCAGTAAGATAATACAAGCCATGGTTAGTAAACTGATCTCCGATAGTGATGTAGGTCACATCCGCATCCGCATCCGCGGAACATCCGCACATTTTCTCGCATCCGCATCCGCGTCCGCATCCGCATCCGCGTCCGCATCCGCACTTTGGACTGCGGATGTCGTGCGGATGTGGACCGTTGAGATAAAACGTCATTAATAAGCGGAAATTATCAAATTCTACTATATTAATAGAACTAGTTCATTGTGCGCAAAAGTGATGCAAGCGACAAGACGAGAGGCTGTTCTTGTATGAAGTTACTCTCTTGCAACCTACTTAGATCCACGTTACAAAGCTAAGTTATTTTCACCTAGTACATTAGAACGAGTTCAATCATCACTTGGCAAAGCAGTTGAAGAGCTTCAATCTCTTGAATCTGTCGCTTCGCCACCCACCAAAAGAATAAAGTTTCAGTGACAGAACCAACACCTTCAACAAGCAAATCTATCACAGAATCTGTCTCTCAGTTTCTTGAGTCAAGCAGCAATGACGAGACCTACGCGATGTCAAAAGATGTAGTGAAAATGATCGAGAGCTATCACCAAGAAAAACGCCTGGCTGCATGTGACAATCCTATTAGTTGGTGGAAAAATACGCAGAATATCTATCCATACTTGAGTAAACTTGCAAGGAAACAT
Source organism: Bathynomus jamesi (assembly GCA_023014485.1). Taxonomy (NCBI): domain Eukaryota; kingdom Metazoa; phylum Arthropoda; class Malacostraca; order Isopoda; family Cirolanidae; genus Bathynomus; species Bathynomus jamesi. The sequence goes on from JAJOZX010003985.1 coordinate 440,483, forward strand.
TTAGCCTGTCCTCCAACAAACGTACCAAGCGAGAGATTATTTAGCAGTGCTGGATTAATATATGATGAAAAGAGAAACAGACTGGCAGCAGAAAAGGCAGAAAAATGAATGTTCCTTAAGCATAACCTTCCTATAATTAAGTTTGAACATTAAACGATGAACATCTTAGTTTACTTTATTTTAATTACTCATTTATAAATATGCCTAATAAAACTTTAAACTTAATATAAATTGTTATCAAGCTAATTAAAGATCTCTTTCTATAAGGGTGGAGGTTGGGGAAAGAGGTCGGTGGGTGCATTTGAGTTGGGTTCACGTCCCGCATCCTGGTAACACAATTATGGTTTCTAATTGTGGCTGAAACTCAACAAAATATAACGAATTTATTTGCAGACGAATTCACTAATTGATTTCTATATTAGTTAGATGCTTGATATTATTTTATATGTTCAGAGAAAAGTACAGCAATTATTGTACAATTAATCAATTATACTACATTATAGCTACAGCTCTCTCTATATAATAACTTATTATATACGTTAAACACAACAAATCTCGAATATATCCTAAAAAATAACGAAAATGTAGACATCCGCATCCGCATCTGCAGCCGCGGATGTTGAAATCAAACATCCTCATCCGCATCCGCATCCGCGGATGTGAAAAAAATGACATCCGCTACATCACTAATCTCCGATATACAGTATTTTATAAATCTCAAATCTGGAAGCATTGGTGTGGGCAATTGTATGTTCATTATTCATAGTGATTCACTGGCTTACATAGTCATTGCTCCAGACAACTCTCTCTTAACCTTCTATGGACCACTTGTATAATGTTTGTAACTGTCGAGTCTGAAATAGTTGTTCTTGTTATGGGATGAAGATATGCTTAATCAAGCTGAAAGTCTACTTCTAAATTACACGACTTCACTTTCACGTTTTTCATCAATTGTTTTGAAGGGTTTTTGCCACAAGTAAGCAAACTATTTGATGTTTTACGATGCAAACAGCTTCACATGGAATTTGCCCGACAAAAAATAGACAACTTTATCAGCTTTGTAGAAGGTAAACGTAATGACGCTTCCTATTGTGATATCTTTCAAGAATCTACGAGAAACATTGGAGTACAGTAAATGTGAAAATGTGGATTCTCCTCCAAGAAAGAAACTTGGAGGCAATAAAATAAATTATAAGGCGACATATTTTAAAATAATTGATAATGCACTCGTTTCTCTAAGGGAAAGATTCACATCCATAGAAGAATTCGCATTTTTTTGGAATTGATTCACGTAACTAAGTTTCGATGATACATTGATAACTTTTCCACGTACCACCTATAAATAGTTTGCAATTAAAATATCCACATATTTTTCTAATAAAATCTATGACCCGCGAGTTGAAATATATCTATGAGGACCCCTCTGCAGCATCCCGCTCATTTGCCGGATTTGGTGAAGGAGGGAATTGCTGTCTGATCTCCTCCTGCCCTCGTAGCCAGCCATGCATGGCTGGTCAGGGACTTTGCACAGGAATCTGTCCAACTGGTTCTTGAAGTTATTCAGGTCGGTGTGCTGGAGATTCCTCACTTCTTTTGATAGGACATTGAAAAGCTTTGGGCCTCGTATTCTGAGGGTATTTTCCATCCTCCTTTTCATGGCCCCTTGTCCCACCGCAGCTGGAACCGTACGAAATCTGCCTCTTCTTTCATTCCAGTTTGTTTCAATTTCATTTCTAAGTTTAGGGACAGAGCCCTCAAGTATTTTCCATATGTATATTATTGTGTATCGCTCGCGCCTTCTTTCGAGAGAGTGGAGTTCCAGGGATTGTAGTCGAGACCAGCAGTCTTCACCTTCCGTTTCCTCTTTCTTTGCGTAAAAGTCCTTTATATAGGTTCAATGTTCGCACTGTCTCGTTTTCTATATGGGCTTGTGAGTACTGAGCAATACTCAATTATCGGTAGGACTAGACTCTTCCATAAATTGGACATGATGTTTGCTTTTGGGCTGCGGAAGCTCCTCCAGATGATTCCCATTATTTTTCTAGCCGTTGTAATTTTGATGTTATAGTGCTCTCTGAATTCTGCATCCGACGACATTATTACTCCAAGATCCCCGACTTGTGGATTTGGTGTTATCTGTTTGGCTTGCATAGTTTTTGTACCCTTTTTTCTGTAGCTTCTTGTTATTACTATATCTTAGAAGTGGGAATTTTTCTTCGTTGAACTTCATATTGTTGTCTTCTTTCCCACTGGAATAATGCTTCAATGTCATTTTGTAATTTCCTTATGTCACCTTCGTTCAATATTTCCTTACATATCTTTGTGTCATTTGCGAAGCATGATACAATACTGTCCTTAATATCTGCATCAATATCTGCAATCATTATTATGAACAGCAAGGGAGCTAATACTGTTCCTTGTACGACGGAGCTCACGACTTCCGAGACTTCCGATTTAACTCCGTTTATCACCACTCTTATTGTTCTTTGCGTCAAGAAGTTAAATAACCACCTTCCTAGCTTTCCAGTAATTCCTGTATTCTTAAGTTTGTGTGCTATGATTTCATAGTCACATTTATCGAAGGCTTTAGCAAAGTCCGTATATATTATATCTATGTTTTGTTCTCGACACAATGTTTCCAATATTTTCTCTTGGTGGCCTAGTAGCTGTGATAGGCAGGATCTTCCAGCCCTAAAGTCATGTTGATTTGGGTTGTACAAGTCTTTTTCTTGTAAGTAGTAAGTAGTTTTGCCTCTAATTATACGTTCAAAACACTTCAGAAGGTGTGAGGTGAGAGCCACTGGCCGATAGTTCTTGGACATTGCTTTGTTACCACCTTTAAATAGGGGGCAATGTTCGCGTTCTTTAAGGGGAGTGGAATTTGTCCTGTGTCGAGTGATTTCCTCCATAGTAAGTATAGCGGTTTGGCAATACTCGCTTTGCATTTCTTCAGAAACGTGGCACTCCATGTGCCTGGCCCTGGTGCTGAATTGTCTCGCATCTGTGATAAGGCCGTAATTACATCTCCTTCCGTGAACTCGAAGTCTATTAATAGGTTTTGTGCCGGAATTTGCTCTTGTTGATTTGTATCTATGTCGAAAAATTCGTCTGGGTTTTCCCTTCCATCTCGGACTTAGGGGTGCTAAACACAGAGTTAAATTGTTCCCTAAGCAGTTCGCTTATTTCTTTCGGGTCATTTGTGTATTCGGCCTCCCCGTCTATGAACGGACCAATACTCTCCTTACACTGCATTTTCCTTTTCGCAAACGTATAGAGGTATTTTGGATTTTTTTATGTTTTCTGCTACCTTGTTTTCCTCCTCGTTTGTCTTATGTATGAATGTTTGCTTTAGGTCCATTTCTATTTCGTCAAGTTTCCTCTCTGGTTTGAGTCACTTTGCATCAGTGGAGAAGTTTTTCAGTTTGTCTTCGTTGCCTGAATCGTGTCCCGATTTTCCTCTCGAGCTTGCTACATTTTCTTTCCTGTCTCTCTGGAATATGTTTCAGTGTTATAGGTTTGATTTCCATCTCTATTATACATAGTATTTCTTGTGGAGTCTTCTCGTGAAGTAGCAATTCCCAGTTTACCTCCTTTAAATCTTTATTTACGTTTACCCAATTTACTTTCTTTGAATTTATGTTTAAGCCTTCAAATATTCCATCTGCCTCTCTAGGATGCGTTTTCGGACCTCTGAGTGCTAACTTATATATCGATAAGGTTATGGTCAGAGAACTTTGTATGCGTTACTTTTTTATTCATTATTATCTCGTTATTTGTCAAGATTAAATCCAAACGTTCTCTTTTCTCGTGGCTTCACAGATTTCCTGGGTAAGGGCGTAATGTTCCATAATATCTAATAGCATTGTTGCTTGGGTTCTACAGTATTATCTTTAGTAATGTTGCCATGAAACTTCTCTTCATATATAACTTCGTCATTTTTTTCCATGATATGAATGGGAAATTAAAATCTCCGAAAATTTGAATATTTGTTATATATAAACAAAAATTTGTGCCTCGGTGGTGTAGTGGTTAGCGTCGCTAACTACGAATCCGTCGGTCCCGGGATCGAGACCTAGTGACGGCAGGCGGCGCGCAGCAAAACCAGCTGCTCATCCTTCCACACAATAAAAGAAAGTGGTTGGTAGATAAATGGGTACCCTGGGTAGCTTAGTGGTTAAGACGCTCGGCTGCTAGTGTGGTGTGGTTCGGATTCCACGTTAAACTGTAGATCTAAGGTGGAGTGAAAAGCTTGACCTTCAGAATGAATAATTTGGGCGGAAGCAAACCAAAGGTTACCAAAGGTATATACAGCGTGTCCCAAAGAAATGTGTATACCACTTTGTTCGATAATACCAGCTATGAGGATAATAAATATATTACTTTTTATATGTTCTTTAATAAAGAAGTTTCTCCTGAATCTAAATATGTAATTATTTTTTTAAAAATTGAAAAACAAAAAAGTTACAGATGTTTAAATTATAATTATTATTTTCGAGACTTCATGTGCGATATTTTCTAATATTTTAACCGACTGTTTTGAGATACTTATGTTTAGTGTTGATATTGAAGCATAAATGTTGTAATTATTAGTTAATTCAAAAATTTACAAATTCCATGGTTGAATGACACTATCTAAGATGTTCGACGTCTTCCAGAACGTTGTTTTTGTAAGTTTTGCACAGTGCCGTCGGTTTCAAACTTATCTCGTATACGTGCAATTGTAATCCGCGTTGGTGGTTCCGTTTCAAATTCCCGTCTCCCTGTCTTTGGACTTCTTTTATGTTTTCTGATTTCAAGTACCACTTTAATACAAACTTACGTTGGTCGAATGTTAGTCTTAAGTTGGCCATTTTTAAGGGCAATTCTCACTTACAGTAGAAAAGAACAAACGTCGCAGAGTTATAAGATGTTAGATAAGATTAGAGCAAAACTGTAGTCTTGCCTAATTAGAACTCAACGAAATGGCTAGGCTAAGCTAGGCACTAAACATAAGTATCTCAAAACAGTCGGTTAAAAGGCAGGCCAGGCCATAAAAAAAAATATTAGAAAATATCGCACATGAAGTCTCGAAAATAATAATTCTAATTTAAACATCTGTAACTTTTTTGTTCTTCAATTTTTAATAAAATAATTACATATTTAGATTCAGGAAAATATTCTTTATTAAAAAACATATAAACAGTACTATATTTATTATCCTTATAGCTGGTATTATCGAACAAAGTGGGTATACATTTCTTTGGACACGCTGTATATATATATATATATATATATATATATATGTGTGTGTGTGTGTGTGTGTGTGTGTGAAAATAATAAAAACGTGTATATTATAGTCTGCATGAAAATCAAAATAATATTTTGCGGTCAAAATTTAAGTGTCACCCCTTTCCTATCGTAGAAAACGAAGATTCGGATTTGAATGCAAGTGACACAGTTTGAGAGTCTGCATGGAGAAATTATGCAGGACTCTCAAACCCTGTCGACAATGTTTGAGAGTAATGCAGTTTTTATGTCCGCGCGCACTGAATTACTATCACTCGCAAACACCATCGACAGTGTTTGAGAGTATGCGAGTCATGTTTGCGAGTATGCAGAATTATTGGCGAGGGTGCGAAATGCGAGTCCTGCTGTCATAGTTTGGAGTGATATGTTATTCAGGGTGCAATGTTTGCGAGTTTTGAAATTTGGAAACTCGCAAACCTTCTCGAGAGTGTTTGCGAGTGATACGTAATTCAGCATGCCCCTATATTTTAAACCAAAATTTCTTCATAAGCTTAAATGTACCCATGAAATATTGTTGAAATGAATAGAATTTACGATTTAATTTATATCATAATACAACGAATTACTTTCAACGAAAATACATTTATTTCGAATATCTTTACATGAAGTATTGAAATCCCTTCCAGAAATAAAGTCCAAGAAGGTTGGATCTCTTTCAATAATTTTTTAAGGAATTTCTAATATATTTTTTTAGGCAGGAAGGAGGAGACAAGGGCAAATTTCCACAAAAGCACCCCTCCCATAGAAGAAGAAAAGAGCCAAAACCAAGGTCCGGGGTTTTCGAGATTCCTAGACATTCTGCGTTTGAAAGATGGGAGGTCATAGACAGGAGGAAAGATGGATTGAGGAAGATTGTTCCAGAGTTGACCGGTTGAGTAGATGAAAGACTGAAAATACCGATTAACCCTTGCATTATATGGCTGGACAGAAAAGGAATGAGAAAGTGTAGAAAGTCTGGTACTGCGTGCTCTCCTTAAAGGAGGAGGCACGTACTTAGAGAGTTCGGAAGAGCAATGTCCGTTATGATAACGATAGTAAAGAGAGAGTGAGGCAACAGTGTGGCGAAGAGAGAGAGAGTTTGAAGACAATTAGTAGGAGGCGGGAAAATGATGAGACGAAAAGCCTTTGATTCCACCCAGTCAAGTACGGCTGTGTGGGTTGAACCACCCCACACATGAGAAGCATACTCCATACAGGGGCGAACAACACCCCTGTACAGAGACAGCAACTGAGTGGGGGTGAAAAAACTGCGGAGGCGGTACAGCACCCCTAACCTCTTAGAAGCTGTTTTAGAAAGAGAGTATATGTGATCTTTCCAGGAAAGATCATGAGAAAAGGAAACGTCGAGAATGTTAAAAGAAGAGGAAGGATTGAGTTGTGTGTCGTTGAAAGTAAGGGGATAGTCGTGTGGAAGAGTGTGACGAGCAGACAGATGGAGGAACCGAGTTTTTGAGGCATTGAAAGCCACAAGGTTTTCTCTGCCCCAATCAGAGATACCAGAAAGATCGGAAGTTAGGTACTCCATAGCCCTACTACGCGAATCATGGAGTAATTGTTAAGAGGGATGCTTTGGGAAGCGGGTGGAGAAGCGAAGTTTGGAATCATCGGCATAGGAGTGAATAGGACAGGAAGTGCGAATTAACCGATCATTAATAAATAAAAGGAAAGCAGTGGGTGACAGGACAGAACCCTGAGGAACACCTCTGTTGATGGCTTTAGGAGAAGAACAGTGGCAATCTACAACCGCAGCTATAAATCGGCCAGAAAGGAAATTAGAGGTGAAGGAACGGATAGAAGGATAGAAACCGATGGAAGGCAGTTTTAAAATTAAACATTTGTGTCAGACCCTATCAAAAGCTTTGGATATGTCTAGCGCAATAGCAAAAGTTTCACCGAAATCCCGAAAGGAGGATGACCAAGAGTCAGAGAGATATGCAAAAAGATTGCCAGTAGAACGTCCCTTCCGGAATCTAGAAAGGTATTTAAGAATCTTCCTATTAAGGATAGATTAAAAAACTTTGGAAAAGCAAGAAATCAAAGCAATTGGACGATAGTTGGAAGGTTGAGAGCGGTCACCCTTCTTTGCGACAGGCTGAATGAAAGCGAACTTCCAGCAGGAAGGAAAAGTACCAGATGAGAGAAAAAGACGAAAGAGTTTCCCTAGGCAGAGTGTCAGCACAGAAGCACAGTTCTTAAGAACAACAGAAGGAACACCATCAGGACCATACGCCTTCCTAGAGTTGAGCCCAGATTGGGCAGAAAAAAACCATCTTTTGAAGAGATTCCAATTTCAGACACAATAAAGTCAGAAGAAGGGGGAGGAGATGGAGGAACACACCGGAATCGTCCAGGGTTGAATTGTAAGCGAAAGTTTGAGCGAAGAGTTCAGCTCCCTTAAGAGAAGAGACGGCAACTGTGCGGTCGGAATGGAAAGAAGAGGGAAAGAAGAGGAAGTAAAGTTGTTGAAGAGGTTCTTAGGTAGATGCCAGAAGAAGCGAGAAGAATTAGAATTGGGTAGATTTTCACATTTTTGTCGGATGAAGGAATTTTTGGCGAGTCGAAGAAGAGATTTTGCACGATTCCGGTCAGAAATATAAGCTGAGTGGGAGTCAGGAGTTGAATGGCGACGGTACCTTCTGAAAGCCTCATCTCTGTTGCGGATAGCATTAGAACAAGTAAAGTTAAACCAAGGTTTTCTTGTATTAGTAGTAGGAATAGAATATGGAATGTACGCCTCCATGCCCGAGAAAATCACCTCTGTGATGCGCTCAGCACACCCAGAAGGGCCCCGGCCACGGAAGCAGTAATCATTCAATCGGAAATCACAGAAGTACTGCCTAAGGGCCTCCCAATCAGCGGCGCTGAAGTGCCAAAGGCGCCTCCTCTTGGGAGGATCCAAAGGCCGAATTGGAGCGATGGGACAGGAAACAGATATAAGATTGTGATCGGAGGAGCCTAACGGAGAGAAAAGTTTCACAGAGTAAGAAGAAGGATGAGAGGTAAAAAATAAATCCTGAATGTTGGGCCTATCTCCAAGGCGATCGGGGATACGAGTAGGGTGCTGTGCAATCTGTTCTAGGTCATTTAGGATAGAAAAGTTGTAAGCTCGTTCACCAGGGATGTCAGTGAAATGGAGGAAAGCCAAAGGTGGTGGTGAACATTGAAATCTCCTAAAATGGAGATTTCAGCAAAGTGAGAACGGGAAAGAATGTATTCCACTTTGGAAGTGAGGTAGTCAAAGAATTTTGGATAGTCAGTAGAATGAGGAGAAAGGTAAACAGCGCAGATGTATTTAGATTGAGATTTGCATGTAAGCCGAAGCCAATGGGTATAGAATTCGGAAGATTCGATTTCGGAAATACGAGAACAAGTTAGGTCATTGCGTACATATACGCAACATCCACCTTTGGAGTGAAATTGAGTATAGAGAAAGTAAGAGGGTACAGAAAAGGGGTTGCTGTCAGTCGTCCCAGACACCTGAGTTCCAGTGAGGAAAAGAAGACGAGGTTTAGAGGAAATCTGTTCAACAGATTGAAAATTTGAGAAAAGGCCACGAATGTTGCAGAAATTTAAGAAAAGTGAATCAGGCAGAGGTCCAGAACATCTCGAATGGGCGGCACAGGGCCGGCTTAAGGGGCGAGCCAACGTGGCACTGGCTCAGTGCGCCGAAGTTTAGGGAGCGCCAAAAATCGAAAGAGCAACAGAAAAAAAAGACAAAATATCGCTATCAATCAACAAGAAACAAGTGAACAGTTTAAAAAAGGAATTCAAAGATAGGATAAGGGCATTTGTGACATTTTTCAATCTGCACGAGTTAAGATTCAAAGATAGATTAGCACAAATTTTTTAAAATTGTGGTAAATACTAAAAAATTACATTTAACACTTTTTGTTTACGCAGTATATGTATCAGGCGCGTATTTACATATTTACATATGGGCCAAATGGGCCAATTGGGCCATGGCCCAGGGTGGCAAATTTTAGGGGGCGGCAAAATTTTGAGGGCAGTAAAATTCTGGAGGAAAAGTCGTAACAAGAAAGGTAACAAGAAAGGTAACAAGAATGGTAACAAGAAAGCACTTTTTAGGTAGGGAAAAAATCCAAAATTTCTGGTATTTTCCTAGCTAAAAAAAAAGGAGAAAAGTTAGTACCACTTAAAAAAAAACTCATTAATTTTGAACGAAGTCGATTTCAAAGATGGTCCTTGGCCTTAATATATTTTATTAATTTTAATAATATCTTTATTTTAAAGCTAATTATTTTTATTTTATTTCAGATTTATTGTTTACACTTTATAGAGTATGAAGGCAAAATTTGGCCAGTTATTTTGTTTAAGGTTTTCTCTATAAAATTGAATTTATATTTTTTCTATTTTGCAACTTTGAACTTTGAAATTGGAAAATTTAAAATTTAAAGACAAGATTATGTTTATCTCAGTTTAATACAGTAATGATATTTATACAAGGTAAGAAGAAGGCAGTTTTTAAGACAATTTTGAATTTTTTATGTTAACAACTACCTATATGTAGTTAGCTGTTAGAGACCTACTCAGCCTGGCTGAGCTATTTTTTTAAATATATAATTATAATATATTTTATTAATTTTAATGATATATTTCTATTTTAAAATATATTATTTATATATTTAATTAATTTCAGATGTATTTGTTTTTTCAGATGAGTGATGGGAGAAAAAGACTAGGCGGCTCGGAGTATAAGAAGAGAGCTCTGGAGAAAGCTGAAAAACAACGAGATGTCATTGACAAAATTGCGAAAATTGATACTTTCTTCAAGAAATCTGATATAAAGAGGAAAACTGTTGAAACAAATCCGAATGTTCTTTTAAAAGAATTAGAATGTACCGAGATTAGGAGTTTCCAAGAAGATCAAGATGTTAATGAAGGTCCTAGTAATTTTAGATTATCTGGTAGAGAAGTTCAAGAATCCTGCATACCCTACACTGTATACTGAATCTTGTGATGTAGGTAGCATCACAACTCCCTCAAGCAATACTTCCATTGGACAAGACCCAGCATTATGCGAAGTTAATGATGCTACATGTCATTATGTGTCAGAGCATGGCATAAATCAGGACCTAGAAAACATGAACTTTTCTCAATCAAAGAGACGTTTTCGTGAACGATTCAGATATTTTTGTAAAACCTTATTTGAAACACAGCTTGTCAACGGAGAGAAGGTGAAGAGAATATATTTAATGTATTCGAAGATCACAGGTTCACTTTTCTGCGTTCCATGTCAGTTATTTGGTGGAACTACTAAAATTGGTAAGGAAGGATTTGATGACTGGAAGCATGGCAGTGAAGCATTAACAAGCCATGAAAATTCCTCTGAACATAGAGTAAGTCATGTGTGTTAGCTATGAAAATGAGAAGTTCAACTCTCGGAAGAATTGACAGACAACTTTTCTATCAAATTGATGAGGAGAAGAAGTATTGAATGAATGTTTTACAACGAGTTGTTGCAGTGGTCCGGTCATTGGCATCTCATGGTTTATCTTTTAGGGGCCATATTGAGAAATTTGGTTCTGTCCACAGTGGAAACTTTATAATGGCTTTGGAATTTTATTGCTGAATTTGACTCTTTTCCTGCGGAACATATAGCAAAATACAAAAATCCAGGAAAAGGTCATACCTCATACTTGTCTTCGTTTACATGTGAGCAATTCATCAAACTAATGGCTGACAAAGTTACCAAACAAATAACTGAGGAAGTGAAGTGTGCGAAGTACTATTCCATTATTGTGGACTCCACCCCAGACATATCACATGTCGATTAACTTGCAGTTATTCTGAGATACGTAAAAGAAGATGGGCATCCCGTAGAGCGATTTTTGGCATTCCTCCCCAGCGTAGGCCACAAATCAGGCGTCTAGCACGACTCATCGCCGCCGATTCATCGCCGCCAATTCATCGCGAACCAAGTCATCGCCGAACCAACTCATCGCCGAACCAACTCATCGCCAAACCAACTAATTACCGACCAACTAAATTACCAAATTACAAACCAACTAATTACCAAACCAACCAATCGCCAACTTAAACCTGGCAACTTTAGTTCTTATTAACCTTCGACGCTGGCAACTTCAGTTCGTATCATTTACTCATAGCTGTTTAAGCTTCGACAGTTTAAATTTTTCAAGTAAGCCCTTCACAATGGAGCGTGTTTTAAGCCAGCGAGGCAAAGAGAAGTTTTCACCTAAACCTAACCATAACCCCTCTCTTCCCAACGGAAATGTGGAATTTATATTTTCGCACTTTAAATAATGAAGACAAAACAAACAACCATGCAGAAGCAGCAAATCGAAGGCTCTACATGGAATTAGAGATGGATCATCCAACAATTTGGAAGTTTATTAAAGGACTAAAAAAAATTCAAAAAGGTCGAGACACTTATTTAGAGTCGCTCGTAGCTGGCAATGCACCACCGGCCAAGTTGAAAAAATACCGTGACACCGATGAAAGAATTCTCAGAATAGTCAGAAATTTTGCTGAAAGGACACCTATTGAATATCTACGTGGTATTTCCCATTACTTAAAATAAGCATTTTCGTTTTCTATTTTTTCTGTATAATAATATTTTTTTAGTAATAAGCATTTTATTTTTTATTTTATTATTTTGAATAAAGGTGTTTTTCAATTCCATTTAATTCCATTTTTTATTAAAAGGTTCTTCCTCTTTAACCTCTATGAATTTCAATTTTTAAGGTAAGTTAGTTGGGGCGATGAGTTGGTTCGGCGATGAGTTCGTTCGGCGCTGAATTGGGTCGGCGCTGAATTGGCGGCGATGCGATGATAGGCGGCGATGAGTCGGCGGCGATTAGTTGTCCCTATCCGACAAATCAGAGCAGCTTTTCAACTCAGTTTCCAGCATATTAAAAATGCATGACCTCGACATTGCAAACTGGAGAGGGCAGTCGTATGATAACGCTCCCAACATGTCAGGGACTTACTCTGGCTTGCAAGCCAGAATAAAGGAAGCGTCCCGAGTAGCAGTTTACGTACCCTGCTCTGCACACTCATTAATTTTGATTGGACAGTGTGCAGCAAGTTGTTGTAAGGAAGCCATTGATTTTTTCGCACTTCTCCAAAATCTTTACGTGTTCTTCACTGCCTCCACTCACCGTTGGGAAATACTACAAAATCATTTTACCAAATCTGAAAATGTAACGCTGAAGAGCTTATCAGACACTCGATGGCCAGCCCGTGAAGAAGCGTGTAGGAGTCTCAATAAAGACTGGGAAGAGGTTATAGAGGCACTTACGTCCATTGAAGAAGATGAATCAGAAAAGCCTTGTACACGCAGTGAAGCATCAGGCTACCTCAATCAACTGCAACGTCTTGAAACTACAATTCTTTCTTTAATGTGGGGTGACATTCTGGAAAGATTCAATGCTACTAGTAAACAGCTCCAAGCAGTTAACATTGATCTTGGTATCGTAGCAGAACTGTATGCACCATTGACATTCTATGTAAAAGATGCAAGAGACAACTTCGACTTTTATGAAGAAGCAGCAATTTAGAAATCATCTATCGGCGAATATGAAGTTACAATGAAAAGAAAAAAGAAAACAACACTTCGAGTCGACGAAACTCACGAAGGCGAGGTAGAATTAGATGGACGGAGGAACTTCATCCTTAATACTTATCTCGTGGTACTTGACAGATTATTGTCGGAATTAAACCGTCGCAAAGATGTGTATGAAAACCTCTATAGAGGGTTTGCATTTTTCACAAAGTCACCACCTTGAATCCGACAGATATAACTGCCGATGCTACTAAGCTTTGGGAATTTTACAAGGATGACTTGGCGGAAGCATTTTGTTAATGAGTGCCTTCATTTCCGTGGGTTTCTTCTGAATTTGGAGAAAACTCCTACGAGCATTCTTGAGATGAGTGAGATGATCCAGCAAAAGGATTAAAAGAAGTTTCCCATATGTTGATATTGCGGTCAGATCTTCCTAAATAAGCCGGCTTCCAACTGTTCTGCCGAAAGATCTTTTTCTGTACTGCGACGACTAAAGAACTACTTACGGTCAGTGATGTCAGAAAATCGTCTCAACTCTTTAGCTATCCTTAGTATTGAATCGGAACTCACGAGACCTCTTAGCTATACAGATCTTATTGATTCCTTCGCTGCTCAGCAGATTCGGCGGAAACTGCTTTGAGTATTCTCCAGCGGCCGATTTCGTAACTAAACATAAAGATCGTAAAGATAACCTACAGTGCATTTCTGTTTACACATTTAGAGATTGTTATATATATATATATATATATATTATATATATATATATATATATATATATAATATACACATAATATATATATATATATATATATATATATATATATATATATATATATGTATATATTATATATATATATAACAATCCCTTAAATATATTATATATAATATATATATATATTATATATATATATATATTGCTAAATGGTAACTTTGTAAGTGTCCGAAGGGCGACTAATCAGTATGGCACTTGGCGCCAGGAAACCTAAATCCGCCCCTGTTCTGAGGGAATAGTATTCTATGTAGAATAAAAGACTTGATGATAGAAAGATAGAATAGATGATAGAAAAGGATTTATCATTGTGCAGGTAATATGATGAATGTCATTCTATCAACTCACTGTGCAATACGCCCAAAAGCCCAAATGTCTTTCTCATAGATATATATATATATATATATTATATATATATATATATATATATATATATATATATTATATAGGGTGTCCCATAAGTCCGGTCTCTAGAAAAATTTATTTGAAATTAAATTTACAAAAAAATACATCTAATATATAGTGTCCATAAATGATTACCCTGATTAAAGCATGCTATGACTTTTAAATAACACTCGTATTCAAACACAGTTTTAATCATAAGTAGATAAACATCAATGTTTGGATACATAGTTAATGAACTTAATAAGCTTCCACATGTGCACCCCTAGTGGCACGTAAATGTCTAAACGGTATTCACACTCACGCCACACATTTTTCAACATTTGTGGTTAACTGCTGCAATTGCATCCGTAATGCGTTCTCGCAATGTCCTGATATCTGGAACAACTGTTGCATAAACCAAATCTTTAACTGACCCCAGAGAAAGAAATCCAGCGGGGTAATGTCTGGTGATCTTTGGGGCCATGGGATTGGCCCGTCCCTGCCAATCCATCGATTTGGAAATGTTGCGTCGA
>JAJOZX010003986.1:0-5000 GCA_023014485.1 Bathynomus jamesi
CTCAAGCGCTTTCGTCTAATGACATCCGCTTGAGCATCATTTTGTGTTTCCTTTCCTTCGTGGTTTATTCATCATAAATATTTTTCACGTGTTACTTTCGTGAAATAATTTTCATATATATTATTATATATATACAGGGGTTGGACAAAATAATATGAACACCTTGATAAATGGCGGTTTTTATTCTTAATATGGAGTTGGTCCTCCTTTAGCGGCAATAACTGCTGCAATGCGTCGGGGAATTGATTCATACAGCTTTTGGACAGTGGCTAGAGGAATCCTGAGCCATTCTTCGAGCAAACCCTGCTCCAGTTCCTCCAAAGACGCCGGCGGTGGGAATCGGCTTTTGACCTGCTGCTCCAACTGACACAGATGCTCGATATTGTTAAGATCCGGGGATTGTGGAGGCCAATCCAAGCGTTCTACTTCACTAACATGCTCTTCAAACCAGTTTTTAACGACCCCAGCGGTGTGGATTGGTGCATTATCATCCTGGAAGACGGCGCCGCCATTGGGAAACAGCGTTTGGACCATGGGATGGACCTGGTTAACCCTACCATGCAGTACTACAGCTGGGCCAAGAGTATTCCATGATATTGCCCAAACCATCACAGATCCGCCTCCATGCTTAACGGTTGGGGTCAGGCAGTCGGGGTCATAAGCATCTTTAGGCTGTCTCCAGACATAAACTCGACCGGACCATGGAAATAGCGTAAAGGAGGATTCGTCGGAGTAGACTACATTCTTCCACCAGTCCACTGACCAATTCTTATGGTCATTACACCATTTTCTGCGCCGCTCAATGTTGATGTGCGAAAGGAAGGGTTTGGCAATTGCAGCCGTCCCATGGTATCCAGCTCCATGGAGCTCGCGACGTACAGTTCTGGTAGATACCGGGCTTGCAAGATGCTGGTTAAGCTCTGCAGTCACTTTTGGAGCTGTGGTCTTATGGTTCTTTGTCACAATGCGCTTTAGCACCCAGCGGTCTCGATCACACAGCTTCTTCTTGCGTCCACTATTGCATTTGTCGGTGCTTGTCTTTCCATGGTTTTGGTATGCAGACATGACCATAGAGACAGTTCCTCTGGATACATTGAACATCTGAGCGGTTTTCGTCACCGATGCACCAGCCATCCGCGCTCCGACAATTTGCCCTCTTTGGAAGTCTGACAGGTCTTTCATAACTGCTAATTCATAATTCACTCAGATCTGTAAAAACAACGTGAGGGTTATAACATGACGTGTATATACTCTGTTATGCATTTAAAAAGGTTTGCCAGTCATTTGACCATTTACTTTGTGTCTGAGCAGTCCATAAAGATAACCGGTGAAATTGGCGGGTGTTCATATTATTTTGTCTAACCCCTGTATGTTAAATGTATATATATGTTATATATATATATATATATATATATATATGTAATATATATGTACATGTTATATATATATATATATATATATTTTTGTTTCGATTTTTGTTGAGTTTGAACGACGGTTCAAGATCGACCTGCGGTCGACCCCTCTGCCGCATCCCGCCTCATTTGCGGGACTTGGTGAAGGAGGGAATTGCTCTCTGATCACCTCCTGCCCTCGTAGCCAGCCACGCATGGCTGGTCAGGGACTTTGCACAAGAATCTGTCCAGCTGGTTCTTGAAATTATTCAGGTTGGTGTGCTGGACATTCCAGGGCTGTGGAGTCGGAGTCATGGAGTCGGAGTCGCAAGCAATTTTAGTGCTGCTGGAGTCGGAGTCGGTAAAAATGTACCGACTCTGACTCCGACTCCAACCTCAATATAAATTTTAATAATTCCATTTCAGACAGACTAATTCCAGTAATTCTTTTTCATTTTCAGAAAACTTTTATTTCTAATTACAAAATGTTGAGTTAATTCTAAATTTTCTAAATCAAAAGGCCCTCTCAAAATGGCAAAGAGAGCGCCAACTAAATCTAGTGTTTTTGAATATTTTTCAATAAGTACAGATGAAAAACATTTTGTGTGTCATTGTATGATAGAAGACGATGATGGTGAAAAATTATGTGAAGCAAAAATTAGTTGTTTTATGTACTGGCTTGGATAAAACTGCACCAACCAGAGCATCAAATTTGAAAAGACATTTGCAGCGCTTCGACCCTAAAATTTTAGAAGTGGTCAATGAGAAAGATAAGAGTTGCAATAAAAATCTTCCAACTACATCAAAGTCAGCAACAAACAAATCTACTGAAAGACAAGTATCACTTTCAAGGTTCTTCACTACAGACAAAGTTACTGTAACAATGACTAGAGAAAAGTTTAAGAAACACCTTATCGAACTGGGTGTAAAAAATGGTGTGGCCTTAACTTTATTTTCACAACCAGCCTTTCAAGGCCTAAATGGAGAAATGGCTATTAAATTTGGAGTTTCTCTAGAAAGGCAAAGTATCAGAAAACTTATAGTTGAAGAAGCCATGAATAAAAAGGAAGAGCTTCGAAAAACTCTTAAGGGGCGGTTCATGTTCCTTAAAATGGATGCTGCCACTCGCCATAGAGTTAACTATTTTGCAATCAATACTAGATTTGTTGATGAAAACAAACAAATGGTAACTCGGACACTGGCAGTAAAGGACACTAAGGCACATCATGATAGCAATTACCTTCATAACTTAGTAGAAGGTGTTTTGAAAGAATTCGAAATCAAGAAAGAACAGATTCTCTGCATCGTAATTGATAATGCTTCAAATATGTTAAGCACAATAGAAAAGATGAATAAGGATGAAGAAAAAGTCACTAATGAAGGGGAAATTCCTGCATCTGATTCTGAAGCAGCAGAAATAGAACATAATGATGAAACTTTAGATGATTTTGTTGAGGAGGCATCTAAACTCTGCCTAATCCAACACATGCATTGTGCCGTACATACACTGCAACTAGCAATAAGAGATGGCTTAAAAGATTGCCATGCAGCAACTCTGATAGGTAAGTTGAGACAAGTAGCCATAGCAGCTAGGGTCTCTAAAATTGATGCTATCCTCCAGAGACGAGCCAGAAAAGGAGCTATTTTAGACCAAGTGACACGATGGGGCAGCACATATATGATGGTTAAGCGTTTGCTTGAGCTAAAGCCCTTTCTAGAAGACATTGATAATCCTAATGTCATACTGACTGAAAGTCTATGGAGGGATGTATCACAATTAGAAGCTATGCTTGCTCACCCTTATGCAGTCACCAAAAAGTTGCAAGCTGAAGATTTAACTCCTGGCACATTCCTATGGGAGTGGAAAAATTTAATATTTCGCCTATCCCAAGCAGGAGGTCTAATTGCTGAAGGAATTGTGTTCTCAATGAAGAAAAGAGAGGTTCAGTTACTTGAAAATGAGATCTTGTTAGCTGCAGTCTATATAGATCCAATGAACTGAATATTGTTAAGCAAAGTTCAAATTGCTAAAGCAAAAAAGACCCTCTGCAACGTTGCAATTAAGATTAAAGGGCTACGACCAGAAAATCCAGAACCACACGATCAAGTTATCCAAAGTATTGAATCCCATTCATCCTCTTCAAATGATGAAGAATTAGATTTTGAAAAATATTTAGATAAAATTGAACGCTCGAAAGCAAAGCGTCTCTGCTTAGACGTAAAGACACAGCCTTTGGATGTAAAACTAATGAAATTTAAAGAAGATTTTTTTGATGGACTAAAAGAAGTAGAGAAATATGATCGGCCATCTAAACAAACAATACAAGAAGTAATCCCTGCATACCCAGAAATGTTAAGAGATACGGCTATGATAGTAACAGCCATGCCACCCACTCAGGTCAGTGAGGAGAGACTATTTTCCGCACTGAAATTAATAAAATCGGATTTAAGGGCTTCAATGAAAGAAGATCTGGCAGAATCAATTCTATTCCTAAGAACTACTTATTAATAAATTTTAGGTTTTAACCCTTGGCCTTTTTTTAATTGGATTTAATGAATTTTATACATATTCAAGTCTGAATAGCTATGTATTTAGATTTTTACCCATGCTTTTTGTTGCAAACTTACCTACCTATGTATAAGTATAGGCCTATAGTTTTAATTTTTATTGCATTAAGCAACGTTTTATTTTGTCATGTAGCTATTTAGGCCCTTTGGCCTTAGCTTAAATTTTAAAGGAATTTTTTTGCTTTAATTGCATTCAATGGAATTTCTATTTTGTCAAAGTCATTAGTCTTATATGTAATTTTTTTTGTTTTAGTTATATATTGATTTTTTTTACATAAATAAACAATAAAAAAAAGCCACAATGGCATAGCTACAACCATTGGACTCAAACCTTTAAGGACATGAGTTTAAAAAGTAGCCTGATGATTCACATGGTTGTGATGAAATGCCAGCTTATGTAATTATCATCATAGCAGATTTAAGGGTCGGAGTCGGATACACAAGAAATTGAGGAGTCGGAGTCGGGTGTTTTGGGTACCGACTCCACAGCCCTGGGACATTCCTCACTTCTTTTGGAAGGACATTGAAAAGTTTTGGGCCACGTATTCTGAGGGTATTTTCCATCCTCGTTTTCATGGCTCCTTGTCCCACCGCAGCTGGGACCGTAGAAAATCTGCCTCTTCTCTCATTCCAGTTTGTTCCTATTTCATTTCTGAGGTTAGGGACAGAGCCCTCAAGTATTTTCCATATGTATATTATTGTGTACCACTCTCTTACATGTTATATGTTATATATATGTAAGTGTTATATATATATGTATATATATATGTTATATATATAATATATATATGTATATATATATATGTGTGTATATATGTTATATATATATATATGTAAATATGTTATATATATATATGTCATATATATATATATATATATATATATATATATATATATATATATATATATATGTTATAATGTTATAATGTTATAATGTTTCAGACCAACAAAGACCCAAGGATCCACTCATGGCTGGTCTACCTAACTGTGTTCGTAATCGTGTATTGTGTATGTCCTCCGTGGTGGCGGAGGGGACCTACA
>JAJOZX010003986.1:12500-17500 GCA_023014485.1 Bathynomus jamesi
GCCGGTTGGATGCGCTACCATTACACCACGGACCTCGATCAATCATAAATCGAAATTCTCCTACGTAGGGCAGAAACCAATGCCCTGAGAGGGCACCCTCGCAAATCGTGAATATGTGCATTTAACTGCAATGACCACGCATTGGTTTCTGCCCTACGTAGGAGAATTTCGATTTATGATTGATCGAGGTCCGTGGTGTAATGGTAGCGCATCCAACCGGCAATTGGAAGGCCCTGGGTTCGATTCCCGGGCGGTTCGCCTCATTTTTCATTTATTCGTTATTTCTCTTCCCCGTGTGCAGAGACGCTCCTTATTTACGTCGTTTCTATTCATATATATATATATATATATATATATTATATACATATATATATATATATATATATATATATATATATATTTCAACTGCAAAGAACACGCAGTATAATTAACGTAAAGAACGACGCTTGTATAGGAAAACATTTCGCGCAAGATGAGGGAGAACGAACAAATGAAAAAATGAGGTAACCACCCGGGAATCGAACCCGGGATCTTCTGATTGCCGGTCAGATATGATAACCACTACACCATGGTCCTCAATCGATCACAAGTCGTAATTCTCCTACATACGCGCAGAAACCAATGCCCCGAAGGGGGCACCTCCCGCATGCCGTACCTATATATACATTTCAACTGCAAAGAACACGCAGTACAATTAACGTAAAGAACGACGCTTGTATAGGAGAACATTCCGCGCAAGATGAGGAGGGAGAAGGAACAAATGAAAAAATGAGGTAACCACCCGGGAATCGAACCCGGGATCTTCCGATTGCCGGTCAGATATGATAACCACTACACCATGGTCCTCAATCGATCACAAGTCGTAATTCTCCTACATACGCGCAGAAACCAATGCCCCGAGGGGGGCACCTCCCGCATGCAGTACCTATATATATACACATTTCAACTGCAAAGAACACGCAGTATAATTAACGTAAAGAACGACGCTTGTATAGGAGAACATTCCGCGCAAGATGAGGAGGGAGAACGAACAAATGAAAAAATGAGGTAACCACCCGGGAATCGAACCCGGGATCTTCCGATTGCCGGTCAGATATGATAACCACTACACCATGGTCCTCAATCGATCAAAAGTCGTAATTCTCATACATACGCGCAGAAACCGATGTAGGAGAATTACGACTTCTGATCGATTGAAGACCATGTAGTAGTAGTTATCATTAGAGACCGGATTTTGCCCTTTTTGCCTTTTTTATTCCCGTTTATAGATTCATAGGCTTCTTTTAGAGAAATTCATTTCGGGACTGTGGGATGTATATAATTAAATGTTATAGTGCCTATAAACGCCTATTTTGATGGTTAGTGCCTAATTTTAAAATACGTGCCTATATATGCCTTTTTTAATTTTATTGTACTAAGTAAAGCAAAATAACTCGCTTTTTTTTTTAAATTTGTAGGCCTAAATAGGGCAGGGGATGGAAAAACCGAGGCTAGTCCTGAGGCAACCAGCACAGCCAATCAGATCACAATACGTCAGCCAAATACAGCCAATCAGATCACAATACGTCATTGTGACGCGTTCGGCCTCGATCATTTTATTTGGTGCGTGCAACGTGGTGTCTTTGTTCAAGTGCTTTTGCTAAATAAAATCTCACGTTTGTGCTTACGTTTTTATAAGTGAGAAAAAATGCCTAAGGACAAGACAGCCAAAAGTGTTCTGTTCAGGCAGTGGATCAAGAAGGACCCAAACTTCACTACGGATGGTGGAGTTATTTTCTGCCAACCTTGTTTCAAAGAGGTACGTTGCAACATTTTTTATTCTCTATCCAAAATAACAAACCCTTCGAGATGACCTGGCCTACATCATGGCCAATTTTGGACGGGTGCCAGGGACCATAACCAAGCTGGAGGAGAGAGGCCTGCCGTTTGTTGAAGCAGTGGAAATATTTCAAAATTTAAGGAAGGAGCTGAGCCAGGTTCCTGGTAACGTAGGGAAAGAAGTGGTAGCAAAATTTGAAAATGTTCTCAGACGCAATCCTGGTTGGCAAACCATAGTGAACGTTTCAACAGTGTTCAAAGGAGAGTGTCAGGAGGTTCTGGACTTTGAGCCAAGCGAATTAGCATCTTTGAAGTTCGCACCAATTACGTCTTGCGATGTCGAAAGGTCGTTTTCTCGATATAAAAATGTATTGAGTGACAGACGATGTCAATTTACGCCACAGAACCTTGAAAAATATTTAATCATCAATTGCCATTTCAATTTATAGTTTAGTTGAGTTTTTGTAAGAAGATAGTTTAAATGTTTGGATTTTACTTTGATGCAAATAAAATGTTTGATGGTTTTTGAGATGTTTAGTTTATTTTTTACAATAAAAATCCTGATATTCATCAGAACTGCAAATGGGTTTACTGTAAGTCAACAATAATAAGAGAAAAGTGGGAAAATAGAAATGCCTATTAAGTGCCTTTTTTAGCTTTTAGTGCCTATTTAAGCGACTTTTTTAGGGCTTCTTTAGTGCCTTTTTGCCTACCTATTATTGATTTTTTGGTGCCTATCAATCCTAACTCTAGTTATCATATCTGAAAGGCAATCGGAAGATCCCGGGTTCGATTTCCGGGTGGTTACCTCATTTTTTCATTTGTTCGTTCTCCCTCCTCATCTTGCGCGGAATGTTCTCCTATACAAGCGTCGTTCTTTACGTTAATTATACTGCGTGTTCTTTGCAGTTGAAATGTGTATATATATAGGTACAGCATGCGGGAGGTGCCCCCCTCGGGGCATTGGTTTCTGCGCATATGTAGGAGAATTACGACTTCTGATCGATTGAGGACCATGGTGTAGTGGTTATCATATCTGACCGGCAATCGGAAGATCCCGGGTTCGATTCCCGGGTGGTTACCTCATTTTTTCATTTGTTCGTTCTCCCTCCTCATCTTGCGCGGAATGTTCTCCTATACAAGCGTCGTTCTTTACGTTATATATATATATATATATATACTGTATATATATATATATATATACATATATATATACACATATATACTGTATATATACATATATATATATATATATTATATATATATATATATATAAATATATATATATATATATATATCCCCGCAAGGGGGTTCTAAGCTCGTGCTCTTGAGTGCTCTTTGTGCTAGTTTGTACGTGCTTGTTCCTGGAGGTTTCACGTGCGCCCTCCCGGCCCTAGCACCCAAGGATGATGGGGCTCGACCCTGCAGTCCTTGTCATCCTTGGTCTTTTTCCAAGATAAACATGTCATTCATTTATTTCTACCTTCTTGTACACTGTAATACAAATGGCAAACAACAATCAACTGACAGAAATCGGGCGCTAATTTTGACTCACCCTGTATATATATATATATATATATATATATATATATATATATACAGGGCGTCCCAAAAAAATGTATACACACTTTAAATAATAATAAAGGCAGTGTTTATTAAAATACATTTCATTTTCAAAATGTAATAGAATCTACAGACATTATTTAATTGTTTTGTCAACGCCTGTTTTCAAACTGACGTCCGTTCTGGTCCAGGCACTGCTGATAACGCGAAGCAATGGAATCGCAAACATCACGAAACATTTCGTTTGGTATTTGTGTGCATTCTCATTCAATGGCTGCTCTCAATTCAGCAACTGTTGCAGGTTTTATAGCGTAGACCTTGTCTTTTAAGTATCCCCATAAAAAAAAGTCTAGTGGTGTGAGGTCTGGTGAACGCGGAGGGTATTCTACGAAACCCCTTCGTCCAATCCACATCCACATCGTGCCAAGTACCACTCGCAATACTCCACTCTTCGGTCCGGATCATCTTCATTAATAGCATGGACTAATCTTGGAATGTAACTTTTCCATTGACAGCGCTTCAAAATGCGTTGGACAGACGATTCTGAAATTCCTACCTCACGACTCGCTTGCCGCACAGATTTTCTTGGACTTTGGTGATACGTTTCCAGTACTCTTTCTTGCTTTGTGGGGCTTGTCGATGTCCGTGGTCTTCCGGAACGAACGCTTCTTGTGGACATTCTGAACAGTTCCATCGGCTTCAAACTTATCTCTAATTCGAGTGATGGTAAGTCGCGTTGGTGGATCTGTTTGAAACTCCCTCCTAAACTGTCTTTGCACTTCAACTGCGTTTTCACACTTCCAGTAGCATTTTAGAATGAATTTCCTTTGTTCAAAGCTTAGTCTGACTGCCATTATTAATTCTAATGGGTTTAACTTGGAAAGAAAGAAACATCAATTGAGCTATCAGCTGTTAAAGTGTGTATACATTTTTTTGGGACGCCCTGTATATATATACATATATACATATACATATACAATGTTATAGTCACTGGTGATTTAAAAGTAGCGAAACAAAGTACAGCGGCGGTCAATAAGGCGAACAAAGTGTTAGGTTTTATAGCTCGAAATTTTGAGTACAAATCTCGCGATATTATAGTTCCTCTTTATAAATCATTAGTTAGACCCCATTTGGAGTACGCGGTCCAATTTTGGAATCCGCATATGCGCAAAGATATAGACAGAATCGAAAGAGTTCAAAGACGAGAAACTAAGATGATTCCGTCTCTTAGGTCAAAGTCGTACGAGGATAGGCTTAAAGAGTTAAAATTGACTACACTCGAGACTAGGAGGTTAAGGGGTGATCTAATCCAGGTTTTCAAAATTATGAATGGGTTTGATAACGTAGATAGAGATAGCTTTTTCGAAATATCTCAATATAATAGGACTAGAAATAACGGGTGTAAGTTGACAAGTAGAAGGTTCGAGACAGCAGTTGCGAAAAACTTTTTTACGCATAGAATAGTAAATAGCTGGAATAGTTTGCCGGTAGAAGTAATTAGTAGCACGTCTATAAACATGTTTAAGAATCGATTGGACGCGCATGTTGATAGAAAGGGTATAGTTTAAGGTAGTAAAATTAAGGCTTTGTGGGGATAGATCCCACAGCTCAACACAAGT
>JAJOZX010003986.1:22500-130000 GCA_023014485.1 Bathynomus jamesi
GACTATCGGACTTTTGAAAAACGAAGACAGTGCTTTCTCTGATGATGTAACAGAAGTATCTGAAATATTAAGAGCTCAGTGCGAATCATCTTTCAGTATCCCAAAAACTGACAAACTGATATGCGATAGAAACGCGTTCTTTGAAGAACTACTACAAGGGGGAAAGTATAATGGACTTCCACTTTGCGACGGATGATATTACGCAAGTTATAGGGAAACTAAAAGCACAATCAGCGGCAGGACCGAGCAAATGGAATGCCACACTGATCAAAAACTGCAAGAATGCAGTCGCTGAGCCCCTATATTGGATATGGAGACGATCACCAGACACGGGAGAAATACGGGGCAGCCTGAAGAGCGCGAACATAGTCCCACTATCCGAGGCCAAAAACTATAGGCCAGTGTCGCTTACATCATCTCTCGCTAAAATATTTGAAAGAATAATTAGACAGAAAAACTATGACTTTGGAAACTCAAAAAATTAAGTGATAACTAGGGCGGTCAAAAGTCAATAAAGTCAAATTGTTTCCTATGGGGCACTTTTCGCTGAAACGACTGAAAATGCAATAAAAACACCTGTAGGGGGTATATTACCAAAGTTAATAGGTCAACCAAAGTCAACTTTTACCTGTTAGGTCAAAAATAGCAATGAGGTAAATAAAGTCAATTTTTGGAATAAATAATTAAATAACTAAAAATTGGCATCTTTTTTTAACTGGCAACTTCGCTGCTCGTATTTGTCTTATTCAGTTATGTCCGTTCTGGTTTTGGATGTGGTTGTGTTGTATGTATTGTGATTACTGGTTACCATTTTTGATTTGTGAATTTTTCTGATTTGTGATTTCACTGATTTCGATTTCTTTTGATTTCAGATATTTAAAATGCCAAAAGTTGCAGTTAGTTCTATTGCTAAAGTGCGCGCTATAATTGCAAAATATCCTAATGAATTCATTTGTTGAGGAAAAAATGAGCTATACTGTCAGATTTGTTGTGTTGTGGTCAAGCATGACAAATCCTTTTTTGTGGATAAACATCGCTCTACCCAAAAGCACCAGCGTGGTATAGACCAAAATGTGGGAAATGAAAAGACGCAAACCCTTTTAAAGTACAAGTCTTCAGATTTTTCGGAAAAACTTGTGACTACATTTCTGTCAGCCAACATACCTCTTCATAAGTTGAGCAACCCTCATGTGAAACAATTGTTCTCTGAATTAGGTGTAGCAGTGCCTTGCGTGTCAACTTGCAGATCAATAGCAATGAAACAGGCAGAAAGCGAGTTAAGTAGAATAAAACATTTGCTAGAGGGTAAATTAGTTTTCCTAATTGTTGATGAAAGTGAAGTAAGGGGCTCAAAATATTTGAACATACTTGCTGGATCTATTGATGTTCCCAAGAAAACATATTTAATCAGGTGCGATGTTCTTCTTGGAAATGTTAATGCACGAACTGTCATACACAAGATTGACGATACTGTAAAAGAATTCGAGATACCAAGAGAAAATTTCTGTTTACTTCTGTCTGATGCAGCTCGTTACATGGTGTCAGCTGGAGCGACACTCAAGCAACTTTTTCCAAGACTTTTCCATGTAACGTGTCTTGCGCATCTGTTACATAATTGTGCGATGCAAATAAGAGCATTTTATAGTGATGTTGACACTTTAATTGCATGTGTCAAGGCTTCTACTCTTAAAAACAAAAGGAAGGAAGGAATTGTTTGCTGAAATAGGAACTCCTCCAGAACCGATTGTAACACGTTGGGCAAGCTGGCTGAACGCTGCTTTTTATTATGCAGACAATTTTCCAAATGTGAAGACAATTGTGGAAAATTTTGAAGATGAAGGAATCATTGTTCAGAAGGCTAAAGAGTGTGTTGCTAATGAAAAACTGCCAAAGCAACTAATGTCAATCAAAATTAATTATAGTTTGATTGCTAGCTTAGTGACTAGGATGGAAGCATCTGATTGCACCATTAGAGAGGCATATGAAACCATTTCTTCTATCAACCTTGCCGAAGATATGTGTTCAGTCAAACAATACATTGAAACAAGACTCAAGACAAATGGTATTTGTGAAATAATTAACCTCAGTAGACCTGAAATCTCACCAACAGTTTATGGTCAGCTTTTGCAATGTCAACCAACAACTGCCGCTGTAGAGAGATCTTTCTCCATGCTTAATAAATTATTAAGTAAGGATCGCAATTTTTTGCCAGAAAATGTCGGCAAATACTTCATAATTTACCACAATCGGTCAACTGATGTAGAAGAGCAAGAATAAGTAATTAAAGTATCGTTTTTATTATTGAAAGTAAAGGCAACGTTATAAGTCAATTTTTTCAATTCGTAAGGTCAACTTTCTTAATTTTTTCGGTCAACTTTTGACTGCCCTAGTGATAACTAACGGGTTTCGGTCAGGCACATCATGCCTATTACAACTAATGGAACACTACAACATTATTGACATGGAACAGTATTAGCTCCATTACTCTTCATAATCATGCTAACTGACATAGATGAGGACGTTACCAGAGACAGCAAAGTAACATCCTTTGCCGATGACACAAAGATCAGTAGAAAAATGAAAAATAAGAACCCCAGAAGATATAGCATCTCAACAAACAGACATGAACAGAATCTACAAGTGGACGGAAGACAACATGAAGTTTAACACTGAGAAATTTCAGCTGTTACAGTATGGAAAAAGGGAGGACCTAAAATCTATGGGATATTATACCCCAAATGGACAGGAAATTCAGCGAAATTCTAAAGAAAAAGATTTAGGGGTTGTAATAACGACGATGCGAAATTTGAAACACAAAATAAGATAGCAGTAAACAGAGCAAAGAGAATAACTGGGCAGATAGTGAGAACCTTTAAAAGGAAGGGATAGGAATATAATTATTCCTCTACTGAGAACACTGATCATATCCAAATTGGAATACTGCTCGGTCCTAACATGCCCATATAAAAAAGAAGACAGACAGCTAGAAGCAGGGGTGTGCTGACAATTTCTTAACAACCAGTTCTGATACAGATAGGGGTGTAAATCGGCGCGAGTCATTAAACTAGGGGGTCTGTGGCGAGCGGTAGCTCCCCCAGCGGGGTCCGGGGCAGAGGGAGCCCCGGAAGTCAACGCATTTTAGCTTTTCCAAACAGCATTTTGTAACATTTTGGCAGAAATTATTTAACATTCTTTATACTCACTAATGACATAATTATCTAAAAATAAACTAATTTTTCCTCAAAAAATAAATAAATATTGAAACGACCACTGCTTGTGATACTACCCATGAAAAAAAAATTAGATATAAATTTACTTTCTCAATTATGCTGTCTCATTTAAGAAGTTTCCATATAACCAGTTCGTTCTGCGATGGTTGAGTATCAGTTTTCTCATGAACTCGAGTATCATCAGCTTGACGATGACTTCTTAGCCAAGTCTTGACATATGGCACAGCATCTCCAGTCTGCTGCAGGCTTTCCTAGTATTTTTATTGTCATCAGACTGGAAATATGATTAACAGAAAATTTGCTTCTTTCCGCTTTCGCTGATTTCTGGGCAGTCCTGCAGTATTTGAACTGATACTTTGGCTGTTTTGAAATTGAATGCGTTTAAACGCTTCAGACTGGATTAACTGCTCAACTTCTGTTTCATGGCACCCCAAATTTTCTTTAAGAGCCGATAGTGCTCTTACTGTACGTCTTACAAGTTTATCTGCTTTCTGAAATGTTGTAGAACGTGCTTGGAAAGCATTAGATAACAAGGCAATTTCCTCCAGAATATCAATGATCAAAGCTAAGTCATGCAAAAACTTTGGGTTACTCATTTTTTTTTTCCCATTCAAACCAGGTGGATCTATAAAGCTGGATACGCTCTCCAGACTGCTTTAGCTGCTCTCACACTACACACTGTTTAAAAATTGGAAACAGCGTCTCTCTTCATTTTAATTACAAATTATTAGGGTACAGTATTTTCTTAAAGAATAATTCAAGTATTTGCTGTTTTTAGATGTTAGAAATGGCAAACTAAGCGAAATTAATACTGTCCGTCTCAGTGTAAGTTCACGTCAACAACACGATCACTTTGACCTTGTGCTCAACACTACATAGTGACACACACTGACACACGCAGTCTAGACGACTATTCTGTCCAACAAAGTCGCGACTCGCAGAGAGAACCAACCATTATTCCTGCCGCATAGCCTACTCTTCTTGCCTGCCGTTGTTCTGTTTCGACATCCTTTGCTATACATAAATTGTGAGCCGTTTATTATACATATAATTATACATGTGTATATTTATGTACATACACGTACATAAATATACAAGCTAACAAGATCCCGAATTATCATGTTCAGACTATCCTTAGCACCGATTAACTTGTGTGCGTTCTCTCGTTCTCTCTCTCTCTCTCTCTCTCTCTCTCTCTCTCTCTCTCTCTCTCTCTCTCTCTCTCTCTCTCTCTCTCTCTCTCTCTCTCTCAGATCAGGGGCCAGGAGAAGTACTTTGCTTCAGCAAACCGGGATGGGAGGAAGGTAAGGTGCTTACCTGGGCGGGGAACGGCGCACTTAAGGAAGGAGGTAGAGAAGGTGCGCGTGGCTAGTCGGAGGACTGCGATCGTTGTCCACGCTGGTGGCAATGACCTGTTCCTCAAAGGCGGTGGGGTAGGTCTTACTGAAGGGATCATCACCGAGATCATGTCTCTTGCGGATGATCTAAAACTGAAGACAGACAGGGGAATGTTAATGGGTATTTTACCGCGAATGAATGTCAGTGACCACGCGCTCAGTAAGGTCATTGGCATCAACGAGAGGGTACAAGACTTGTGCGTTCCGCTGGGCGTGAAGTTTATTGACCCCTTCGATGCATTTTCGGGTAGGTGGGACCTTTACCAGAGGGATGGTGTCCACCTCAATAACAAGGGTAAAGGTGTGCTAGGCGCGCTGCTCGACCGGCACCTATACAGAATGGTGAGGTCGAGTCCGGGGAGAGATGATGGGCCCCAACCGGGGAGAGATGAGGATGAGCCGGTGGCGGACATACCTTCAACTGAAGGGTGCGTCGAAGTACAGGTGGGTGACCCTCCTCCTACGTTGGAGGGGGCTCAGTCTCCTGCGGAAGTTGCCCCTCGTTAGTGAGGGGCTCTTCAACTCCCGACAGCCCTGGCTGTTCGGGAAACGGGTCGTGCTAGGGGGCGGTCAGAATAGGGAAGGCTCCCTCCGTGCAATGCTTTTTAATGCTAGGTCAATTAGGAACAAGTTTTGCGAGCTACGGGCGCTCTTAGCATCAGAATACCAGGATATCGTTGCTATCACCGAGTCCTGGTTCATACTGATCGTAGGGACTACGTTGGGGAGTTCGAAATTCCCGGGTATAGAATGTTTCGCAAAGACCGCACCCGTGGGGAGGGGGGTGGGGTACTAATATACGTCAGAGACACGTTGAGTCCGGTTGACTGCCAGTTCCGGTCGGAACGGGAGCTGCTTGGCGTCGATCTGAACGTGGGGGGACGAACTATAGGTTAATCTTGGTGTACAGACCTCCGCATCTCCTCCTCGAGGACGATACAGCCCTGTACACCGAACTCAGTAGCCTGCTAGGGGATAGGGTGTGTGTAGTTTTAGGAGACTTTAACTGTCGCGGCATAAAGTGGGAAAAGAGGACTGCCGATGCTGAAGGGAGGAGGCTAGTTGACTTTGCTGATGAGAACTTCCTCACTCAGTGGGTCAACGAGCCTACACGAGGCGAAAGCGTTCTAGACTTAGTATTCACGACCGAAGACAACCTCGTCACTGGCCTCACCGTTGACGAATCGTTGGGCGGGAGTGATCACGGTCTTATTAGGTTCCGTGTGTGCGTCCCTCGGGTGAAGCGTAGTAACTCGAGAGGCAGTAAGCTCGATCTCCGGCGGCGAACTTTGTTAGCCTCAGGGATAGCGTAGCAGAGATGGGGTTAGAGGTTGGCGGCGATGTTGAGGGAGTGTGGAGTGCATTCCGGGTTGAGTTTATGGTGCTGCAGTCTGCTGCCATACCCTCAAACCGGTCACCCCTGCTTCAACGCAGCCTAAGTGGTTCAATCGTGGCATCGCTTCGGCTATCCGAAATAGGAAAGTAGCGTATAGGAGGGCGAAGGCCAATCGTTCCCACGAGAACACTGAAGCGTATGTCCGCCTGTGTAGGGAAGTGAAGGCGAAGGTTAGGCTAGCGAAACGTAACGAAGAACTACGGGTGGCAAGCCTCTGCAAGGGGAACCCTAAGGAGTTCTTCAGTTATGTTAATAGTAGAAAGCCCATTAGAAGCATGATAGGTCCTTTAAAGGACGGAAGCGGCGTTCTGCGGACCTCCGACGCGGACATCGCTAATGTGCTTAATGAGTACTTTGCGGGAGTGTTCACCAGGGATGATACCCGCGTCATCCCCGAGCCAGCTGTGAGGCACGAAGGTGCTGGCCTGGATAGTGTTAGATGTACCGCGACAGTCGTTGCTCATAGAATAGACAAACTGAGCGCGTTTAAGGCTCCTGGCCAGACCAGTTTTCTCCCAGTGTTTTGCGAGAAGTGCGCGACCAGGTGGCTCCCCACCTGGCTACAGTCTTCAACAAATCGTTGGTGATGGGCCAGGTGCCTGGTGACTGGAGGGAGGCCAACGTGACCCCTATCTTTAAGAAAGGGGATCACGAAAGTCCAGGGAACTATCGTCCTATTAGTCTCACTTCAGTTGTAAGTAAATTATTAGAAAGGATAATAGCTGATAGAATCGTTGACCATTTGGATTCCTACAAGCTGCTTGGGGACTCCCAACATGGGTTTAGACGGCATAGGTCGTGTCTCACCAACTTGCTCGAGTTTTTTCCACGTCATGTTGAGTGAGTACGATAAGAGTAGGGCGATTGATATACTTTATCTCGACTTTCAGAAAGCCTTTGATAAGGTACCTCACCGCCGGCTAATGGCGAAAGTGCGCGCGCTGGGTATCGGTGGGGAAATAGGTAGGTGGATTGAAAACTGGCTGAGGAATAGGCGGCAGAGGGTGGTAATTAAAGGGGCTAGTTCGGGTTGGGCCTCGGTTACTAGTGGGGTTCCTCAGGGTTCCGTTTTGGGGCCACTGTTGTTTACCATTTACATAAATGATATCGACGGTGGCATCGTCAGTCGGATCGCCAAATTCGCTGATGACACCAAGCTTGGGGCCAATGTTGGGACGCCCGAAGCGATCGAGGAACTGCGTGCGGACCTAGGTAGGATAGGAGAGTGGTCCGAAAAATGGCAAATGCCGTTTAACTTGGGTAAATGCAAAGTGATGCACATTGGCTACGCCAATCCCAAGTCGGACTACTCGATGTTGGGCAGTAATATCGAGGTGACTGATTTAGAAAAGGACTTGGGTGTGCTAATTAGCAGCGACCTTAAGTTTACGAAACAGTGTGTAGAGGTGGAAAAGAAAGCCCAGAAACTATTGGGTTATATCAGGAGCAATTTCAGTTTCGGAACAAGGAGATTGTGCTCTCACTGTACAATTCCCTTGTTCGGCCGTACCTGGAGTATGCTGTGCAGTTCTGGTCGCCCACCCTCAGGAAAGATATTGAGAGGCTGGAGCGAGTGCAGGCGAGGGCCACAAAGTTAATCCCGTTAGGAGGCATATGGGCTACAATCGACGGTTACGCGCCCTGAACTTGTTTTCGCTTGAAACTCGGAGGCTGCGCGGTCAACTGATCGAGGTTTTCAAGCTCTTACGAGGGTTCAACGATGTCGATTTTAGAAGTATGTTTAGTTTAAATGATGTTAGGCATATGGGCTACAATCGACGGTTACGCGCCCTGAACTTGTTTTCGCTTGAAACTCGGAGGCTGCGCGGTCAACTGATCGAGGTTTTCAAGCTCTTACGAGGGTTCAACGATGTCGATTTTAGAAGTATGTTTAGTTTAAATGATAACCCAACTCGCAACAATGGTTGGAAGTTGGATTTGAAACGGTTTAGGACTAGTGTGTGTGGGAATTACTTTACGTATAAGATCTGTGACACATGGAACAGGTTACCTTCGGAAGTTGTGAACAGTTCCTCTGTGGATCAGTTCAAGAAAAGGTTAGACGAAATCTTGCACACTATTTGAGTGTGTAAAGACATTTAGGACCTCAGTCTGCGGAAATTTCTTTTCCTATAAAATAGTTAATATCTGGAACCAACTTCCCTCAGAGGTTGTTTCCAGTCAAAGTGTAAATCTGTTTAAAAATAGGCTAGACAAAGTACTGAACACACTCATAGTTTAAGATTAAAACCTCAGAAAACTCTGCAGGAGTTCGCTTGCTCAGTGTCTCTGTGAGCAAGCTAAATATAGAGCTATTTATATATTCTCCACTTTCCTGTAAAATTTCCTTGGCTATTTTTCCAGGGTCAAGGTATTTTCTTCAACCTTTTTCCGTACCTGCCTCTGGCAGGGAGGGAGCGGAGGGTGGGGAGAGAGCCTTCTACTTTACTATCCAGTTTTCTACTACTGCTAGGATAGTTGAAAGAAAAATAAACTTTCACAAATTTTCCCTGGCTCCCGTTGCCATTGGTACCTCCTCGGTATGGGCCGCAAGGCCTTTTGAGGTACTTCTTTTCCTTGTAACTCCTTGTAACTCTCTCTCTCTCTTATATAGCAGCAGGGACGTATCCAAGGGGGGGGGGCGAAGGAGGCGGTCGCCCCTCCTTTGGACTAGAAAACATTGTATGTAAAATATTAATTGTATGTAAATATTAAATACGTAATCATTATAACTGCATTTGATCAAATTACAGATTTGTTCGATTGTCGGGTTTAGAAAACATCAATTACAAATTGTAAAAAAAAAAAATCGCTAGAAGCCTGTAATTAGTCTGACTCTTAACATGTAAAATTCATCATCAAAAGTTTCATTTCGTTATAAAAAACTTATACTATTCTAATTTAAGACAAAAAAAATAAATTTATAGCTATTTCCATACTGATTTTTATGGCATAAATATCACCAAGTTATTTTATTAACATATAGTCATATTAATGTTTATATCTAAAAATCATCCGATGAAAATAGCTCAAAAAGTCAGGTAAGTCATGTTAATATGGATGGCATATCTGGCTATTCGCTGGCAACGCTGGTTTAAATTTGAGTGTTGATTCGATATGTTTTTTTGTCAGAATTGACAATGTACATTTATCCAACAATTATGTTTCGCTGAATTATGAATTTGGTTGAATTATGAATTTGATTGAATTATGAATTTGATTGAATTATGAATTTGATTGAATTATGAATTTGATTGAATTATGAATTTGATTGAATTATGTTGAATTATTTTATTCAACGACTTATATTATTTTATGAATATTGAGAAACATTTACGATGCAATTTAGCAAAACACCACCGTTGAGTACTATATCACCAAAAATGATGTAGTAGAGATGTTAGAAGTGAATGTCAAGATTTACGGCATCACAATTCTAATGCTAAGAATGCACTATAAAAGATAATAGTTTATATATGCATTTAAAGAAATATAGTATAAAATATGCAGAACATTATGTCAACTGATTTAAAAAAAATCAACATTGTTTTTTAGGCTAGGTTATATGCAGAGATGGGCAGTACCGCGGTACATGTAACGGCTTAAGTAACGGGCGTTACTTTTGTAACGAGTATCGGTATCGCCTTAGCAAGATTTCTAATGTAACGATGTAACGGTAACGCCCGTAATAATTTTAGCAAAAGTAACGATAATTTCCATTACTCGTTACTCGTTACATACTGTTTTTTGTGTGTGAAAAGTACAAACACATCTTTCGGCGCCGTATCATACAGTTCGTACTTGTTAGAACTTGTTCAGTCCTGGTCACGTTGCATCCGTCTTCTTGCCGGTAGAGCTCAGTTATAGTGTAGCACTCGTGCGGTGTGCATCTCCTTTGTTTAAAGTTGTTAAATTTAATTCTATACCTCTCAGCTAGAATATATTTTTGGAAATGTTTTTTTATTATTTTACATCAGCTGCTATTGAAATGTTTTTGTTTACTTCTATGTTTAATTTTCTGTTATTCAAATAATATTTTTTGTCAAAAATGTCCTGTTATCATTGTCTGTCAGAAATAAGCCTCCATTTATCTAAAAACAGTTGCGTTTGTTTTTACATACTTTTTATACTTGCTTTAATATTCTAATTACGATATACAATTATGATATATGAATTTACCAATGTAACGAGTAACGACGTTACTGTAACGAGTATCGGTATCGTCTTAAGATATTTTCAAAGTAACGATGTATCAGTATCGCCGGGGTCATTTTAAGAGAGTAACGGTAACGCTCGCCAATTTTGAGTAACGGTTATATGGAGTTACTACAGTGTTGTAAAAAATCCAGTGTTGTCAATGGAGTTGTAACTATATGTCAGGGTGTCAGTTTAATACTGGCGCCCAATACATTAGCAAATTTTAGCGTTTATAATAATTGTACAAGTGCAGATTAGTACTGAATTACATAAATTGAAAATAATTTAGACACTAATTTAAAAGTATATGCCAGCTTTTGTAATTGGTTATCAAGGTTTAGGTTGACCTAATTATATGTGGTATAGTTTTATCAATAAATTAGTCATAGTTGTGTATAATTTTTTATTAATATAAATGATGTACATTTATTGAAAAATTAAACTTATTCACTATGTATTTTGAGTATCTGAACTATTTGTTTAATGTGTGATTAATTCATAATTATGTAATCTATGTGTATCAATCACATATATTGATACTATTTATGCTTGAAGTATTAATGAATGTGTATTCTGATGATATGTACATACAATATTTCTTAAACTCAACTCTATGTTAACATTAGAATCAGACAATTTGCGTTTAAGCGATGCAGACGAAGTTTTGGACAGATTTGCTCGTAAAAAAGCGAGACGATTGAACATGATGCTGGAATAACACTAGAAACCAAAGAAATTATCGGACAACAATCGCTGCACTAGTTTTGTGATCAAAAAGTGTGTCCATAACGTCACGACTCCCGGTTCTACTGTACTTTGGCTGTTGATTTATTGGTCAAATGATCTAATATTCTCTTTTGAGCTAGCATGAACTATTTGAAAACGTACATAGTGTAACCCGTTTATATCACATCGCTTTGGATCATAATTCGGTTGATATTACTATATTTGATAAACCACGTACGACTGATATTC
The DNA here is from genome assembly GCA_023014485.1 of Bathynomus jamesi. NCBI lineage: Eukaryota > Metazoa > Arthropoda > Malacostraca > Isopoda > Cirolanidae > Bathynomus > Bathynomus jamesi. The sequence goes on from JAJOZX010003986.1 coordinate 33,696, forward strand.
AACACGTGAAAAATGCCTTGCTTTATATCACTAAAGAAATTGCTTATCATCACGTTTTTCTAATAATCAATTGTTGTTACATCGGTTGAAAACAATGCCATACTGTATGCAAGTTTTCAAATCAGAGACTCAAACATGAAATAAGGAGAATGTGGAATGTAGAACCTGAGATCATCCCAATAGTGGTGGGAGCAACGGGGACAGTAAAGAAATCTACAGTGGAGTTCCTTGACCAACTGCCCAAAAGTATAACATCTGGAGAAATTGTAGGGGAGATACCTCGATACAGCACTTTTATCTTACGCCTAGTACTAGGCTGTACCTAAAAATTCCTTAGGGTTAAGGTTTAACCCCGGAAGTAAGAAACTCTCCCCAACTGGAATAGAAGGGGAAAAACTTAAGAATAAAATTTTGTTTACTGGTTTGTTGGTCGATATTGGCCATCAAAATAAATAAGCACACAATCTTTCTACAGGGTGTCTACAATGTTTTGTCACCCTAGTAAGATACTAACTGATTTTCGTTTTTCTTTCAGACTCATTTGAAATGAGTGACAGCAGCAACTATACGATTGAACAACGCATATTGGCTAGTTCGTACCTGGCAGTGATGTAATCGAGACCACCACCACCATGACCGAGATGAGAAAAAAAGTCTCGAAACAGAGACCATATGCAATTTTTGCACGTAATCACTAGTGTGTAATGCCTAATTCCTAAGCTCTATATTTCACATTCAGGAATAAAGACTCTATAGAGGCTATCAAGTGACAATTGCAAAAGGTACTCATAATGTATTCACAAATTCATAGTTTGTGACATTTTTCAGCAGTTGACTGCCTACTTAAAACAAGATAAGTGTTCGTTGCACTTGAGGAACATCACAGTGATGTAGTAGAGACCACCATGACCGAGACCGAGAAAAGAAAAAAGTCTCGAGTCCTACATCACCGGTACCTAGGTGACGGTGGGTCCATGATAAACCACGTAATGGCAAAACCATTGAAAATATTAGTGCAGACTTCCAGGACCGAGTCAATCGTACAGTTCCTTCAAAAAGGACTCTTTTAAGATAGGAAAAGAAACTGTTCACAACAGGAACTGTAAAAGATAAACCAAGAACTGGCAGGCCATCTAAATGATAAATGGATCTCAAAGAAAAACTAAAATCAGTTGGTATTTTACTGGGGGTAACGAGACATTGTGGACACCCTGTACATTATCAACGTATTATAAAATGAAGTTATGTATCAGATATCCACAAAAGAATGAAATTAATCAGGATGAAAATTAGCATGAATAAATTCATTAAAGAATACAAACATCTGTTAATAAGCATAAACATGATACAGCGTGAGTCAAGTCTGGAAACATAGGAACTAAACTATGCTTTTCAATGCAAATATATATGTATATTTACATTAAAAAGCACAGTTCCTACGTTTTCAGACTTTTGACGCGCCCTGTATAAAAATGTCTCGGAGTTTATCATGTAGTAATAAACCACATGCGGGAGAGCAGTTTAAAAATTTTCAAATGTTAAACTTGAGTTACCCTTTAAATTTCTTTTTCTTTGATTTACCGACAAATAAAAACGGATACTATTATAAAGATTTTACTAAAATTTCAAGATCTTCAAATATTACACATACCTAATGTTTCCCTATAAATTCCAATACAATTTTTTATATATTATTTTTACTGATTAACTTATACTACTTTTATTCTTTTGTGAATTTATTTTTATATTTATTATTTCGTGTATTTATCAATTTATTCTTTTATTTCATTTTTTTAATGAACCTTTCACGTACAACTTCATTTGGGAATTGTATAGTTTACGTTCGTTTAATCATATTTCATTTCCAAATTCATTTTGAACCTAACCTAACCTAACCTAACCTAACCTAACCTAACCTAACCCGGGTAAAGAGAAACCAAATGAATCAAAGTCAAAAGAACTTTACTTTGTAAAACCTTTTGGCAGAAGAATAAACATTTGGGTATTTTCTTTGTTTCTACAACTTTAATCAATTATAAATAAAAAATAATCAAATAAAAATTAATAAAACGTTTTCCTGATATATATATTAGGGTAGGTTGATTTTGGAACTGTGATCTTGGACTAGTCTAGATAGAAAGGTATTAATGTATAAAAAACGTTGCACACTCTCATATTTTTGAAAATGATTGTATTTTTTGAGGATTGTTAATTATTTTTAAGTTGTAAAATTGCCGAATTTTACGCGTAAAATCGCGCGCCCGGCATTCGCGCAATGTAAACAAACAAAATATCGGACCTTATTTCATCAAAATAATCTATTAAAATTCGGCTTTTTTAAGAAAACTATGCTTGAAACTTATTGTAAATGCATTATAGATGTTTATTAGTGTATTATTTTGTATTTTTTAATGATATTTACCTTTAAAATGTGTATTAAGTTATTTTATGATGCGTTCATTTAATTGTGTTTATTTTCAGATATTTCATAAAAATGGGTAAAAAACGGAAGTCTGCAGTGTTAACTCGAAGTGATAGTGCCAAAAAATTCAGTGGCCAGCCTTCCCCTTTGGATAAAACAGAGCCTCCTACCCTCCGCCAAGTTATTCAGTACAGTTATTTCCTCCAAAACAGCCACCCGGACTTGAAAGACTATGATATTGCTAAAATGATAGCAAAGGATGTGATTGAGATCTTGCAGGCAGTGAACCCGCAGCTGCCCCTGTATGAGGAATATTATGTAGTGAAATTGGTGGATAAAGTGTGCTTCAAGAAAGCAAAAGAGATAAACAGGAAATCTCTTTCTACAGTCCAGGAGCAGAATCTGGAGGAAAAGCTGGATAAACTTTTTGACATTTCTGCTTGCACCTGTAAGCTACCTGTTCGTCCCTGTGATGACACTGAATGATCTCAGTAGCGACCAGAGGATTCTTTTGGAGTGTGTGCTTGGAATTTCCAGGGGAAAAGTCAACCCAAGATTTGCTGCCTGGAAAATTGGACCATTAAACCATGCAAGATGGTTGACTTTGGCAATTAGATTGATGTGTTTGTGGACCAGAGGTGCTTACCCTCCAGAACTACAGGATAAGCTTTACCAGGCCATCAAGTTCATTGTGGAAGTGTATGCAGTCAGTTGGTTTGAGATCAAAAGGGACAGCAAGTTCCACAATCAGCAGCTGTACATCTTCAACATGATCCAGAGGATCAAGCAGCAGTCTGAAGAAATCCAGGGTGTTGCTTTCAAGAACCTGAAGTACTGTACAATGCTTTTGCCTTGCTGCCCGAGAATGTGCTGTACTCCATGATGAAGTCTGATGACTTGGAAGTGAGAGAAGCTGCTCTCAAGAAAATTCTGTCCATCAGGTAAGCATTTTTAATTTAAAAAATGTGAAAAAAAATTTGATTATGGGGATTTATTTAATAAAAAAAAGCCCCGAGTTCTATAAATCCCCATAATCGAATTTTTTTTCACATTTTCTTATCCCAATTCCCCCCTTCCCCTCTGATAATGGAAATAATCTTACCTTCTTTCTGAAAAAAAAAATTCGATTATGGGGATTTATAGAACTCGGTTTTTTTTTTTTTAATTTAAGTTTAATTTAAATCAGCTTTTCTGAGACTAATAGGGATTAAATCTTAAACTGGAATAAAAAATAAATTAATTATTATTCTTTCAGAAGTGGGAAGCCAGCCAAGAAGAGGCTGAAGAAGATCACAGCCATCAACATTGAAGCTACCCCTTTCTCAAAGTGGCATCTGTGAACCTGCTCTCACAGAAGACTTTTCTGGCCAGGAGCTTCAAGAAGCATTGCTGAATGGCACCAAGCTGGAGCTGCCTGATCTGCCTTCACATTCTCAGAGTGTTGAAAGGGCCGTGAAGCTGACATCTGAAGCTTCCCATACTGTTTATGGACTCGAATCAAGGCACAAACACATTCTGGCCAAAGCCCTAAGCCGCCAGATGAGGCCTTCCTTTGCTTCTAAGGGCTCTTACAGTGAAAACTATGATGATCTTCGGATCTAAATGTGTCTATTTGACTCTGCACATGTTTTTTTTACTTTTTTTCAATAAAATTGTAACTTTTTTCAGGATTTTTTATGAAAATAGCATGTTTTTTTCGGCCGAAAATTGCGAAAATGCGGTATTTTTCGGTACGATTTATTGACGATTTTTGAAACGGTTTCCTCAAAAAACGGTTAAAGCTTGGGATCTGAAATTTTTTGTCAGTTATCATATTAAGCCCTGACTATCTCGACTAGTCCAAAGTCGATATCTAAAAAATGTGGAAAATCAACCTACCTTAATATATATATATATATATATATATATATATATATATATATATATATATATATATATATATATATATATATACACAGGGTGTACACAAAGTCCTTTCCCGATTATAAATTTTAATAATTACATGAAACCCAAAGAAGAGACAGTAATGCTTTGTTTTGTGTTGTCGCATAACACAAGTTTATTATGTTCTTCATTAAATCTCAACAAGTGCGCCGTTAGTTACCCGTAGCGACATCCAAGCGAAATTCGAGTTCACGCTATACGTTCGCTAACATATCTCTCGTGACACTGTTGATGGCATCGCAAATCCTCGCACGAAGTGTGTTAATGTCAGAAACAGGAGTATGGTACGCATAATTTTTTACATAGCCCGACAGGAAGAAGTCCAGGGGCGTGATATCGGGCGATCGTGGAGGCCATGACACCCCACACGTCGCGCCCAATCCATCTTTTGGGAAAAGTGGTGTACAAGAACTCACGCACTAACAAGCCCCCCGTGTGGAGACGCACCGTCTTGCTGTAAAACGATGGATGGTTGAAATTCTTCGAACTGGGGGCTACGAAGAACTCGAGCATGTTCAGGTACATTTGTGCCGTAACATTTTTTTCAGCAAATAAGAATGGGCCTATCACCCTATCATGCATTAATCCACACCAAGCACTGACAAGGAAAAAAATTGATTGATGTGTTATGCAACATGCAAAACAAAGCATTACCATCTTCTTTGGATTTCATGTAATTTTATAACCGAGAAGGGACTTTCTGTATACCCTGTATGTGTTAATTAACGGAGTTACAAATTTAAGCATTTTTTTTTCATCACCAAAAGTCGAGACCAAATCTTAGTTTGTACGAAATAGTCTCGTAGGTTTGACCCACAGGTTCGATTTTAAAAATTTTGTTCATAAATTAATTCATCTTGTCCTCGTGATAGATTCGAACTCGTGTCCCTTGATTATGGTAACCACACCACAAGCTAATGAAATTTGGTATTTGTAGTATGGAACAGATTGGAACACTAAGCAGACCTTTTTAACCACTATCATTAGGCGTAAAGTGAACTCGCTTCATCCATGTTACCATTGTCAATTATTAATATAGTATAATTATATATAGTACATACAGACAGACATAGTATACATATAGTATATACACAGACAGACATAGTGCATGTATGTATATGTGTATATATATATATGAAAATTATTTCACGAAAGTAACACGTGAAAAATATTTATGATGAATAAAACCACGAAGGAAAGGAAACAGAATGGTGCTCAAGCGCTTTCGTCTAATGACATCCTCAGGAACACTGAAGTACATAAAGAGTTACAGCCTATATATAGGTTACAGAAAAAAAAATTATATATATATATATATATATATATATATATATATAACACACACACACAATAAACGGAGAAATAAAATTAAAAATTAAAGGATTGTTTCCAACCAATGTTATAAAAAAAAAACTACCGATTTTTAGCACAAGATCAAATGAATTGTTTCCAACCAATGTTATAAAAAAAATACAAAATACAAATTTATACTGGAAATCTGCCCGGGTTTTAGCACTCTGCTCTTGTATATAAAAATAAATTGAAAAATAAAAGTTATTAGAGTGGCATACAAGTTTACCAAAGATTTAGATAAGAAGGGTAGAACTCTAAATCTTTGGTAAACTTGTATGCCAATCTAATAACTTTTATTTTTCAATTTATTTTTATATACAAGAAGAGCAGAGTGCTAAAACCCGGGCAGATTTCCAGTATAAATTTGTATTTTGTATTTTTTTTATAACATTGGTTGGAAACAATTCATTTGATCTTGTGCTAAAAATCGATAGTTTTTCTTACAAATTTGTATGCCCCTCCCACAATCCTTTAATTTTATTCCTCCGTTTATTGTATATATATATATATATATATATTATTATTTTTTCTGTAACCTATATATAGGCTGTAACTCTTTATGTACTTCAGTGTTCCTGAGGATGTCATTAGACGAAAGCGCTTGAGCACCATTCGTTTCCTTTCCTTCGTGGTTTTATTCATCATATATATATATATATATATATATATATATATACACACAGACAGTGTGTGTATATATAGTATATACTATATATATACTATGTCTGTATATACTATATATATAGTATACAGAGACATAGTATATACAGACACACAGTGTGTGTCTATACTATGTCTGTATATACTATATATATAGTATATACAGACACATAGTATATACAGACACACAGTGTGTGTGTGTGTGTGAGATATATATATATATATATATATATATAGGCAGACATAGTATATACCAGTGGTTCCCAACCTTTTTGAAGCGATGGCTCACTAGAGCTGATTCGAATAACTCATGGCTCACTTCCCATGTTGCTAAGCTGGTATGTTCATACCGGGTGAGCGAAAAGTCCCTGTGCACCTTTCACTTCCAACACAGTGTAGGTACAGGTTCACTACACTTCTTGCAGGGGCTGCCCAGGGACTTTTCGCTCACCCTGTATAAGGTTTAATAAGCAATTTTTGTTATTAACATTTATTAACATTATTCTAAAAGACAAGCAAGTGGCCATGGTCCACCGGTTGGGAACCAGTGGTATATACAGACAGACATATAGTATATACAGACAGACAGAGATTGATTGATTGATTAATATACAAATATGGAATTAGAAATACACGTAACAATGTATTACAATTCAGTCTCTAACACCTTCAGTGAAATTACCGAGTCCTAACCCATTGCAACGCTTGTGGGAGTGTTTCTATCCTCAGAGAATAAATCTCGCTTTCTAACCTGCTACTCAACGGAAACCGAACCCCTCTTCATTTGCTTCTGAGGAAGTCATAAGTTTGTTTTTTATGGGGCGAAATCCATGGTTTTTGTTCAGTGTTGAGATATTTCACGCAGGCAAATGAAAGCAAGCATAGCGACGTTTCGTTTCAATCACTGGAGCTTGAGAATACTCTAGTGATTGGAGCGAAAACGTCGCTACTCCCGCTTTCATCTTCCTGTTTGTTTGTATGTTGTAATGACATTACTCGCTGTCTCTAACTTGTATAAAAATTAAAGGTAAAAGGCACTTCAGTGTTGAAGTTTTTGCGCTTCAAACAAATCTTTTCACTTCAGGTAAAGAGAGTATTTTACAACTCATTCGATGACTGTCCCGAACTCTTAATAAAAATAGGATTGGGGGTGAGGGGCGAGACAGTTGTATGTTGTTCATTTTACCCGACAGCAACACCCCCAAATTTAGGGTCTTTTTGTACGACTGAAGACAAATCTCTCGACTCGTGTCACCCCCCCCGTCCCCCGCCTCATTAGAATATTAATAATGTTTTGGGTTGTTTGACCACCTTCGTAGGGACCTACAGCTTTATGCGTGAGATTCGAACCATTGATTGGTACATCATCCACACGCAAAGAATGGTCACCCATCCAACTACTGAATAAACCGAACGTCGCTTAACCTTGCTGAACTAACTGGAAGCAGTGTTGCGACATGGCCACGACGTAACCCTTTCTTTAGAAGATGGACATTAGAAAAACCAACCAACCAATCATTATTATAATGATTTTGAATTTTTTGATCTGCAAAAGTACTAAATGACTAAACTTAGGTGGGGGCGGGGGGGCGTAGTCACTTTTTAGGTTTAGTCGAGGGGTTCTCCAAAGGGTAAGGTAAGTCAGAGTTCGACGTTAGGTTAGGCTAAACTAAAACCAGTTTTCGACATTTTGGTTATATTTAGGATAAGACGTTAATTTCAGGTTTGAGGAATAAACACAAAAAAAAAAACAGAAAATACGCTTTTTCTCTCTCTTTTATTTATTTTCACTCCGATATTAGCGAAAGACATCCGTTTTATCAATGGCTGATAAGATAGGAGGACGCAATGAATGACGTAACTCGCATAACACTGCAGAAGTGATTTTGATTACAGTGCCTTTCTGTCTTCCTGTCAAGTGTACTTTGTGTTCTCTATTTCAGTTTCAGCCTAAAAGAGAAATAAAAGGTATGTGTTTGTGTGTGAAAATAGTGTTTTTCTTTGTATATTTAAGCGCTTTTAATGGCGGTGATACAAAGGTAGCTAAATGCATTTGCATTAGGTCGGTATACAATGTACCACTCGTAGGAATATGTTACTGGTTTGAATATTCTGATAAATCATTTCTGGTAAGTCATTTTATACGTGTGTGTGTGTGTGTGTGGTGTGTGTGTGTGTGTGTGTGTGTCTTTTTGTACAGTCGTTGAAGCTAGAACTGCAGATTTATCTTAACCTAATTTAACCTTCTATGACTGAAGGGGGAAGTCCTGGTAAAATGATGTTTAGTTATATTTAATAATTCGCATAATTATACGTGAGGACTATCCCATTTAGGGACCGAACAAAATCCTAAACACGTTCCTGTATATTAGGGGTTAGACCAGATTAGGTTAGGTTGTGCCCCGTTAGGTTACGCTAGATTATGTTAAAAGTGTGTCTATGATTATGACTTATCCATAATTTGTCGGTATTTCCTCGCACGTTGATTAGGCCCATCGGAAGAAGAGCCTAGTATGATTATTGACCACTCAATGGCATTCCCATTCTCGATCCACGAGTGAGAATGTACAAAAGTGAAAAAAAATTCACATTTGAGAAAATCGTTCCTTGATTTGGGAAAATCTCACTACATTCCCATTCACGGCAAACGGCGCTGAGTGGAAATGTTTAATATGTCCTAACCTATTTTAATCAATCAGAACCTAACCTAACCTAACATTAGCCTAATCAACCCTAACCTAACCTAACCAAATGTAACCTAACCCGGACCAAAGTAGGAAAAGCCGTAGATAGAAATGAGAATAACACGAATTAGGAATAGACCGATTTGAAAATGTCTCGTTTGAGATTCTAACTGTCTCGCTTTCCCATTCATGGGCGCTGAATTGAATGGGAATGACGGTGAGCGAGAGTAGACCCCTAAGTACTGTTTCTAACTAAAAAAGATCCTGTTTGTAACAAAAATAAAAGTTTCGTTCGAGATTTAATTATTAATTATTAATTTCACTTTTGATTAATCATGAAACAGATGTTCGTTTTTTCATCTCGTCCTACTTTCCATTGACGGTTTGCTTTCGACTCAAAGGCGCGTTCTTATCGGCCATTTTCACTGAAAGCAAATTTGTTTTTTCACTCATCGTATGAAATAGAATCAAAGTCTTTATTAAAAAGATTAAAAAAGTTAAATTGTAATTTACAGTCGAAGAAATTCCATTATGGTTTTGTTTGTAATGACATTGAACTAGTTAGAGTTTACATTTTCAAAAGATTAAATTCTAGTCTTTAAGTGAAATACTACTTTGATTTTTTATTTAATAACACGTACTGTATTTTAAAACTATATCACTTGAAAATATAACATTACTCGAGTTGTAGCTGTTGGTACCACTGTGACAGCTTTTTTTTTAATCTGAAATCTTCACGAATTAGATTTTGGTTTATTTTTTTTTTAAATAGCAATAAGGTTCCAATCAAAAAGTTGTTGTTGTTGTTGTTGTTGTTGTTGTTGTTAGCCGATCAGCCCACCCTGATCGAGCAAGCCGGCGGCACGCAGGTAACCGATCGCCCTCTCCGGAGTGGACCAGAGGTTCAGCGCACTCGTGATGTTGTGTTGTGTTCGTTGTTGTGCTAGAGCGGTACAGTCCGTCATAATGTGTTCAATTGTTTGTGGTGTGTCTTGGCACAGGTGGCAGGTGTCATCTATGGAGTTGTCTAGTCTGTGTTTATATGTCCATAAGTTGGGGTGATGTCCACATCGGAATCGTGCTAAGTTAACTCGATCCGATCTGCTCAGGCTGATCTCTGACCTGTTAATGGGCGGCGGCTTCGCACCTAGGCCGCATTCGGATCGAGTCGTGTCAGTGCTTTGTGGGTTAGGTGTGTGTGTATGTGTTTTCTGTACTGTGTGATGTCTGTGGGGCGTGGTATGGAATGGAGTATTTGGTTATAATGTCTCTCTGGTGTTACCTTAATGGTGCGAGGTGTTGGTGCATGATTGTACATGTAGTGGCAAGGGTGTTGTGGGTTAGTTGTCGCTGCTGCCATGAATTGTGTTCCCCTCATGTTAAATGTTCCCTAACTTTTAGTATTTTTGTTTCTGTGTGCAGGTGTTCTATTGGTGTTGTTTGAGTGCATCCTGTAATGATACGAAGTGCGTTGTTTTGTATTGTTTGTAAGGTGTTTATGTGTGTGTTGAGATAATGGGTGCCCAGCATGGGCTAGCATAGTCCATAACTGAGCGAATATATTGTTTGTAGATGAGTGATGTTGTTTCCTGCTGGTGTCCAAAGTTTGTGCCTGTTAGTACCCTAAGCGTGTTAAGTCTTGACGTACATTTATTTTTAATGTCCTGAATGTGGTTTGCAAAAGATAATGATGTGTTGTATGTGACACCTAGTATTTTGGTTCTGTGAGTGTGTGGAATGTTGATGTTGTTTAGTGTAAGTTGTGGAATTACCTGGTGTTCTTTTGTGTTGCTTGTAAGCAAGGTGATGGTTGATTTTGTGGGCGCTACTTTGAGTCTATTGTGTGTGAGCCAGTCTTGTATACTGTTTATGTATGTTTGTAGGTTATTTGTAGCGGTGTCGATGTTGTTGTGGGTGGATGTTAGAGTGATATCATCTGCATATGATGATAAGGTAAGCTTGTTATCTATGGGTGTTGGAATGTCATGCATGTATAAGTTGAAGAGTGTTGGTGAGAGAACAGAGCCTTGAGGGACCCCGTTCGGAAAAAGCTTGTTTTTGGATGACTTGCCATTAAATGTGACATGTGAGTATCTTCCTGAGAGATAGTTGCTCAGCCACCTTTTGGTGTTATTGTGCATGTTTGTGTTGAGTATTTGTTTATGAGAGGGAAGCGTGGGATAGCATCAAATGCTTTACTAATGTCTATTGTTGCTAATAGTGTACGTTGAGCTGGTCTTCTAGAGTTGATGCCATCCATGATGTGCTGCGTCAGGTTAGTGAGTAATGTCGTGGTTGAGTGGTGAGGTCTGAATCCATGTTGAGTAGCGATAGTGGTATGTGTGGGTTGGTGATTTGTAAGATTAGTCTTTCTGTTACTTTGGAAGGTGTGCATAGTAAAGTAATGGGTCTATAGGAAGCTGGTTCTGTTGGATTTTTGTTTGGTTTGAGTAGTGTAATAATTTTACCTTGTTTCCATATGTCAGGACCTAAAATGCAGTGGTTGACGAAATAAACCAGAGAATTTTGGGTTATATCTAACTGATATTTCATACATGACAAACCTCTCATGAAAGGGACTACCGCAAATTTAAGACGGGTTAAAATCATCGACCCGACCATGTAAGTTAGGTTAGGTTAGTTAGGTTAGCGAAAAGTGTTGAGTTTAATCAGTCTCTAATTTGGCGTTATTACCCTTATGGAAAAAACTGATTTAACTTTGCTTGTTCTAATGTTATCCGCAGAGAGAAAGCTTGGTACTGTCGCCATCCAACTCCCGACTCTCATTTAGCTTATATTTCTGCCCAAAATCGTGCAAAATCTGTTCTTCGACTCGTTAAAAATTCCTTCATCCGACAAAAGTGTGATAAACTATCCAATTCTAATTATTTTCGCTCTTTCTGGCATCTAACCATGAACCTCTCTAAAACGCCTTTACTTTTTTCCCTCCTCTTTTCCATTCCGACGGCTGAGTTGCCGTCTCTTCTCCTGATAAAGCTGAACTCTTCGCAAAGCTTTCGCCTCTAACTCAACCCTGGACGATTCTAGTGCTGTTCCTCCATCTCCTCCTTCCTCTGACTTAATTATATTTAAAGTTAGAATCTCTTCCAAAGATGTTTTCTCCGCTCAAATCTAGGAAGGCGTATGGTCCTGATGAGGTCCCTCCTGTTATTCTCAAGAACTGTGCTTCTGCGCTGACACGCCGCCTAGGCAAACTTCGTCTTTGTCTTTCATCTGGTACTTTTTCTTCCTGTTGGAAGTTCGCTTTCATTCAACTTGTCCAAAGGAAATTGACCTCTCTCAGCGCTTCAATTATCATCCAACTGCGTTGATTTCTTTTTTTTTTTTTTTAATCTATCCTTAATACGAAGATTCTTAAATCCTCTTTTCTCACGATCTTCTTTCAGATTGCCACTATGACTTCCGCAAGGGACGTTCTAATGGCGATCTTGCATATTTCTCGACTCTTGGACATCCTTCTTTTGGTATTTCGGCGAAACTTTTGAAAGTGTCTGACACAAATCCTTAATTTCCAAACTGCCTTCCTTCGGTTTCTATCTGTGCCTTCATCTCCGATTTTCTTTGTGGTCAATTTATAGCTGCGGTTGTAGATAGCCACCGTTCTTCTTCTACCGTTCTTCTTCTAAAGTTATTAATAGTGGTGTTCCTCTGGGCTCTGTCCTGTCACCATTCTTTTCCTTTTATTTATCAATAACCGATTAAGTCGCACCTTTTTGTCCTATCCACTGCTATGCCGATGATTCCACTCTTCACTTCTCCACTCGTTTCACAAAGCGTCCCTCTCAATAATCACTCCGTGATTCGCGTAGGACGGCTACGGTACACCTGACCTCTGATCTTTCTGCTATTTCCGATTAGGGCTGAGAAAACCTTGTGGCTTTCAATGCCTCAAAAACTCGGTTCCTTCATCTACCTATTCGTCACAATCTTCCACACGACTATCCCCTCACCTTCAACAATACACAACTCAATCCTTCCTCTTCTCTTAACCTTCTTGGTGTTTCCTTTTCTCGTGATCTTTCCTGGAAAGATCGCATATACGCTCTTTCTAAAACAGCTTCTAAGAAGTTAGGTGTGCTGTACCGACTCCGCTGTTTCTTCATCCCTACTCAATTGCTATCTCTGTACAGGGGTCTTGTCCGCCACTGTATGGAGTACGCTTCTCATGTGTGGGGTGGCTCAACCCACACAGCCCTACTTAACCGGGTGGAACCAAAGGCTTTTCGTGTCATCAGTTCCTCGCCTCTTACTGACTGTCTTCGATCCCTCTCTTTTCGCCGCAACGTTGCCTCACTATCTTTACTGTGGCTATTATAACGGACACTGCTCTTCTGAACACACTAACTGCATGCCTCCTCTAAGGAGAACTCGCAGTACCATAATTTCTACACATTCTCATTCCTTTTCTGTCCAACTCTCTAACGCAAGGGTTAATCGGTATTTTCAATCTTTCATCTACTCAACCGGTGAACCTGGAACAATCTTCCTCACTCCATTTTTCCTCCTGTCTATGACCTCTAATCTTTCAAACGCAGTTTATCCAGGCATCTCGAAAACCCTGGACCTTGATTTTGGCTCTTCTTCCTCTGAGGGAGGGGCGTTTTATATACATGTATGTTGTTGAATATATATGAAGACGCAATATTGTATAAAATGTTGATAAAATATCTCTTGTTGCGATTTATTTTTTAACAAAGCAAAAAGTTAAACTACAGATTAGAAAGACCCCAAAATACCCACTCTAGGTTAGCGTGAGAAAAAGGAAATTTGATAAGAGAAATGGTTCGGAGTAGAAACGAATTTTTATACCAAGTTTACATTCATCAACCTTACTCTTATTAAAATATTAAAGTATAAATTTCATACCAGAACAAAATGGTAGTAAAGTAAATGACAGGCGAGATTCATACTCTCTCGTCAGCCACTTCTTGCAGAAGACAGTTTTGAAAGAAGAGGTATAGGACGGTTGGAAAAAGTACAATGAAAAAAAAAAATTGCATATAACATCCAAACCAAGCGTACGCTTTAGTTATTTATTTTAAGACTATATTCCATAAAGTTTTGTAATTTCAAAGATAAACAACAAGAAGCAAAAACAAGAATTGAAAAAGTTAACTCCAATTATATTTTAACTAGCAGAAGCCCGTGGTAAAAATACCACGCTTAAACAATGAACAAGGGCAAATTTTTGTTATATTTTTTATAATTATTTCCCGGAATGAGCACATACACAAACAAACAAACATCAGATTTCAGCTTTATTATATAATTTTCCCGGAGGTTTAGATTAATTTAAAGCAATTTTTGCCTAATTTTTTTCCTCTCTCAGCCGTTTCCGTTCCGTGTTTAAGGGACAGACAGACACAGACAGACAGACTTTGCCTATTATTATATATATATATATATATGAAAATTCTCGTTAAGCCACATAGAATTTCCTTTTTCTTATTTTGCAAACGGTAATTGGGTATTTAAAAGGAGATTCTTTAATTGTAATTCATACCCGATGACTCGCTTTCCTCCTCTTTACTTCTTTATATTAGAGTGACTCACGTGTTTCCTGACTCGAGGTTACGCGTGTTTCACCTCCTTCATGGTTATTCTCCGTTCAGAATGGGAGGCGATGATTTACTACCGACTCCCTCTACCCATTTTTAAGCTATTTATTTCGTTTGCAGAGTTGGAATGCCCCGTCACTTGTCCAAAGAAGAACTGTTGGAAGCTGAGGAGTGTTTTACGATCTTCTCCAAAGATGGACGTCTCCAGACCAACGATTTGGGCATAGTTCTTCGCTCACTCGGATTCAATCCGTCCAACGCGGATATCGACGCCATCGTTCGGGAACTCGGAGCGCCCTCTACCCTCACTTTCAGCGTTCTTAAAGTTTGTTTACATTATTTGAATTTTGGCTTCTTAATATTGACTGGTTGAAACGTTTCTTCCAGCAATAGACTGCTGTAGAATCTGGTTGTTGCCTTCTGTACATTACTGGGTACATGCCCAGTAAGAATACCCGAATAATAGAGTAGAAACATTGCTCATGATGAGGTCACCTACAATTTTGCTGAGGGAGTCAAACTTCAGCAGAGCATAAAAACACAGAATTAAACTAACTTTTATAGTAACCACAATGAAAGTGCGTGTGGTGGAATTTATGCCCGAAACGTGATAAGAGAGAGTTCATCGAAGGTATAAATTATGCAACGTGCTTTGCGTAAAACAAGTGATAATAATAAGGAATCCCTCTGTACCCACTCAACTTCAGCTCTAGTAAGAGATTTTAATCCAATATCCAGCCCTAAATGCAATTTACATTTTGAAAAAATTAAAAAAGAATGTAATAAGAGTCAATGACCGAACATCTTAAATGATACATTGAAAATTACATCATGACGGTTTGTAGTATCTTCCATTGAATATTATTGCCGCTTTACTTCCCTTATGTAATAAACTGAATTCCATCAATTTTGCCTAAAAAGCTTCCATGCTTCCTAACGTTATATTCAGATTGGAATACTTTAAATAATCATCTTTAATCAGTCACTCGAAACGGGGATTATTCCTGAAGACTTCAAATTAGCTAACGTCACGCCTATTTTTAAAAAAGGCGACCGCGCGGTAGCTAGCAATTATAGGCCCATTAGCTTAACGTCAATTGTCGGTAAACTTTTGGAACCGTAGTTAGGGATCGTATTATCGATCACTTAGAAAGTAGGGGTTTGATTAATAGTAGTCAGCACGGGTTTCGACGCCATAGGTCTTGTTTAACTAATTTGTTAGAATTTTAAACGAAATAGTGCGCGAATACGATAGGCATAGGGCAGCTGACGTTATTTATTTAGATTTTAAAAAGGCGTTCGATACAGTTCCGCATAGGAGACTAATTGCGAAGGTTAAAGCGCACGGTATACGCGGTCAGGTAGCTAACTGGTTAGAAGAATGGCTTCGTGCTAGGAGGCAGAGGGTCGTAGTTAATGGTAGTGAATCGGGGTGGTTAGATGTAGGTAGCGGTGTCCCACAGGGTTCAGTGTTAGGCCCATTGTTATTCGTAATTTACATTAACGACATAGATGTAGGATTGACTAGTAACGTGTCAAAGTTCGCGGACGATACTAAAATAGGGGGTAAGGTTGTTAACGAGGACGATAGAAATAGGATCCAAGACGATGTAGATAGGATTACGGAGTGGACGGATAAGTGGCAGATGCAATTTAACGTAGATAAATGTAAAGTTTTGCATATAGGTTCTCGCAACAATAATTACGCGTACACGATGGATGATAAGGAGTTAGCGAGCGTTGACGAGGAAGTAGATTTAGGCGTACGCGTAACTAAAGATTTAAAGGTTAGGAACCAGTGCCTGGAGTCTTGCGCAAAAGCTAATAGGATGTTAGGCTTCATAGCGCGTAATTTCGAATTTAAATCGAAGGATATTATATTGCCCCTCTACAAGTCCCTAGTCAGGCCTCATTTAGAATATGCCGTTCAGTTTTGGTGCCCGTACTTGCGTGAGGATATTGATAGGTTAGAAAGGGTTCAGCGTCGTGCCACGAAACTTATTCCGTCTTTGCGCAATAAGCCTTATGAAGATAGGATTAAAGAGTTAGACTTGTATTCACTCGAAACTAGGAGATTAAGGGGGGAGCTTATTGAAGTTTTCAAAATCGTTAATAACATCGATAACGTAAATTTTGACAAATTGTTCACTTTCGATAATAGTAATACTCGCAATAACGGATTTAAGTTGCGTGGCAGGCGTTTTATTACTAATATCGCTAAAAACTTCTTTACGTTTAAAGTAATTGATAAATGGAATAATCTTTCGCGTCAGTCGTTCATTCTACCAGCGTTAATATGTTTAAGAACCGTCTTGACAGACATTTTAAAAGTATTAGCGTTGTTTAATTATTAAAAAAGAAAGTTAACAGGAGCTCTGGTGGTGGTGCTCGAGGATGAGTCTGTTGACGATGGATGCCAGCTTGTGACATGCCAGCGTGTGATGCCAGCAATAAAATTATAAAAAAAAAAATAAAAAAAAATTATAAATAATAATTAGAAAAAAAAAAAAAAAAAATTAGACTAACACGAATGTAGATGTAGCTTGTAGCGTAAACTAACCCACTTTTTGTTTAACTTTACCTACTTTTTTTTTTTTTCTTATCTCCTTACTTGCATGTCTGTAACTCTTTCCTTGCATGTTTGTAGTTTGCATGGTATGACAGTGAGTTAAGACTGTGTTTGCATGGTTTGTAAGCGTTCTTATTTTACTTCTTTTCATTTTTCACCCCTCTCCTATATTCTCCGACTATTTTTCTGACTTGTCGGCAGTGACCGGCGGATGATGATGGTGAGACTTTTCCCCTCTTTTTCTGAATGAATGTTAACCCACGAATGATAGGTGTTGCTCCTTACTTAACCCCTTATTCTCCTCTCTTCTCTTAACCCCCTACTCTTTCCTTTCTCTCGGGCTAGCCTTAGAGTGGATCTTAGGGTCTTTGTTAGCCTTAGATCTGTAGATCTGTAGATCATCATCATCATGATAACAATTTACGTTGTTATAGTTAAGTAATTGATTTAGTGGTTTTTAGCGATTTAGAAGTTTACATAGCGTGCCGGCTTAATTTAACTTATACCTGTGACGGTTTAAATTTTTAACTCCGCGATGCCGTCGCAGAAAGCGTCGTGTGTTAGGTGTAGGGTTAACCGGTGGTATTCGGAATTTAAGGATTATAACGGCAGTCCAATGGCGATTACCGATAGATCAGTTTGTTTCTTTTGCGAGTTCATGGAGGAATTAGTTGACATAAAACGCAGTGTACGTGAGGTAGCGGATAGACTTGCAACGCTTGATGAGGGCAGGGATAGGGCTACGGTTGACGGAAACCGAACCAATACTAACGTTGAAGACGTTAGTAATTTGAAGGGTGAGGTGCGTAACTTAGTTTCTAGTTTAGGTAGCTTGTCGGGAAGGTTAGATAGAGTCGAGGAAGACGTTAAGGTTAGTCCGAGAGTAGTAGATAGCGAGGGATTTAGAGAGGTTAAGGGTGGAGCTAGGCCGCGTACATTAGGTGATAGGAATCCCCCCCTATCGAGGTTTCGAACCCTTTCGCCCATTTGGAAAGGGATGTGAATGAGGGGGAAACTATTTTAATTGGGGACTTTAGTGCGCCACATGGACGAAGAGTTCGTTAAACGGAATCCAACCAATAGGAGGAGGGTCTGTCTCCCGGGGGCCAGGGTTGACAGAGTTAGAGACGAAGTGGATAGGGTTGACGTTGCTTCCCGTCACTCAATGTTGGTGGCGATGGTAGGAGGCAACGACTCGTATAGGCCCGATACGAGAGTGCCTGACCTTTTGGAGAGATATAGGGGGTTAATTAGGTCCCTGAAGGCGAGGTCAGATAGGTCTTTAGTTCTAGGTATTACCCCTAGGCACGGTTTGGGTCTTAGAATTACGTCTAAAACAATATTTTTGAATAACAAATTAGAAGAGATTTGTGCTGAGGAAAGTGTACCCTTCGTAAAGCTGTGGTCCGAATTCAATGATCCTAGCCTTTTTATAAAAGATGGGGTGCATTTTAATGAAATAGGTAATGCTAGGCTAGGTAGGTTAATAGACGAAAACGTGCGAAAGCTGTATAGGTCGAAGCCTTCTTTAAACGTTGTGGGTCCGGGAAACGCGGGCCCGACGTGATAAATAGTTTAAAACGCGGGCCCGTGGTAAAAAATAACTTAAACGTCTTTTATTGCAACGCGCGTAGTATTAGAAATAAATTAAATGAATTTAAGGCGGTAATTTATTCCGGCAACTATGATATAGTTGCTATCACTGAAACTTGGTTAAATACCGTGACTCGGGACTTGTTAGGGGAACTTGATATACCGGGTTTTAAAATCTTTACTAATGATAGGTTACATAGATTTGGAGGCGGCGTTTTGCTGTACATTCGTAATTCCCTTAGGGTTATCGAGGTTAAGTTAGATTTTCCGGCAGCAATTAATGCGATCTGTGTTGAAGTTAGGGCGCGTAGTATTAGTTTTAATTTTGTCGTTGTTTATAGACCTCCCGTTCAACCCCTCGATATAGATACTAGATTTTACTCACTTCTTGGTAATTTTATTGACAATCGGAATAGTATAATTGTCGGAGACTTTAACTGCCCTAATGTTAATTACGAGAATTTTACGGGTAACGAAGAGGGTTTGAGACTGGTTGAGTTTATGGACGATAACTTTTTACGACAGATAGTTACCGAACCAACGCGCGGTGATAATATCTTAGATTTGGTGATGACGAACGGCGAGAATATAGTCGAAGGTTTAGAAGTAGGCGAGAGTTTAGGATGTAGCGATCATCAAATTCTTAGGTTTAAGTTATTAATAGAAAACACTCAGGATAGTAACGTAATAGAAGTCCCTGATTTTCGTAGGGCTAATTTTGATAGTTTTGCTGATAGGATGAGAGTAGTGGACTGGGATAACTTATTTATGGGTAATGATACAAATTTGCGTTGGGTGGCGTTTAAAGAAAGTTTTAGGAATATTGAAAGGGAGTTTATTCCTCGTAGGCCCAAGCGCGTTAGAAATCGTGGTAGGCCGAAGTGGTGGACTAGGGAAGTAGGCGAGTTCATAAACGAGCGTAATACAGCGTATAGACTTAACAAGCGCAATGGCCAGGTAGCTAACTTTAATAGATATATCGAGCTTAGACGTCAGGTTAAAAGATCAGTTAAGAATGCTAAGCGTAATTTAGAGATAGTTATAGCTGCGGATAGTAAACATAATCCAAAAATGTTTTTTGAATACGTAAATAATCGTAAGCCGGTAAAGGATAACATAGGCCCTCTAGTGGATGTAAATGGCGCTTTGGCTTCTGACGCTCAGGCGATGGCGGGTATTTTCAATAACTTTTTTGCGACAGTTTTTACCGTAGAGGACGTAAATAATGTCCCCGACGTTGACGATATCGTTCCATTTAGTAGCGAGACTATTTTAGATGAAATAACTGTTTACGAGGCTGAGATTGCGCATTATATCAATAGGCTAAAAGTTAGCAAGGCTCCAGGCCCTGACGCTTTTTATCCTAGACATTTGAAAGATTTGAAAGACGTTATCGTAGGCCCCTTAGCGAAGATTTTTAATCAGTCACTCGAAACGGGGATTATTCCTGAAGACTTCAAATTAGCTAACGTCACGCCTATTTTTAAAAAAGGCGACCGCGCGGTAGCTAGCAATTATAGGCCCATTAGCTTAACGTCAATTGTCGGTAAACTTTTGGAATCCGTAGTTAGGGATCGTATTATCGATCACTTAGAAAGTAGGGGTTTGATTAATAGTAGTCAGCACGGGTTTCGACGCCATAGGTCTTGTTTAACTAATTTGTTAGAATTTTATAACGAAATAGTGCGCGAATACGATAGGCATAGGGCAGCTGACGTTATTTATTTAGATTTTAAAAAGGCGTTCGATACAGTTCCGCATAGGAGACTAATTGCGAAGGTTAAAGCGCACGGTATACGCGGTCAGGTAGCTAACTGGTTAGAAGAATGGCTTCGTGCTAGGAGGCAGAGGGTCGTAGTTAATGGTAGTGAATCGGGGTGGTTAGATGTAGGTAGCGGTGTCCCACAGGGTTCAGTGTTAGGCCCATTGTTATTCGTAATTTACATTAACGACATAGATGTAGGATTGACTAGTAACGTGTCAAAGTTCGCGGACGATACTAAAATAGGGGGTAAGGTTGTTAACGAGGACGATAGAAATAGGATCCAAGACGATGTAGATAGGATTACGGAGTGGACGGATAAGTGGCAGATGCAATTTAACGTAGATAAATGTAAAGTTTTGCATATAGGTTCTCGCAACAATAATTACGCGTACACGATGGATGATAAGGAGTTAGCGAGCGTTGACGAGGAAGTAGATTTAGGCGTACGCGTAACTAAAGATTTAAAGGTTAGGAACCAGTGCCTGGAGTCTTGCGCAAAAGCTAATAGGATGTTAGGCTTCATAGCGCGTAATTTCGAATTTAAATCGAAGGATATTATATTGCCCCTCTACAAGTCCCTAGTCAGGCCTCATTTAGAATATGCCGTTCAGTTTTGGTGCCCGTACTTGCGTGAGGATATTGATAGGTTAGAAAGGGTTCAGCGTCGTGCCACGAAACTTATTCCGTCTTTGCGCAATAAGCCTTATGAAGATAGGATTAAAGAGTTAGACTTGTATTCACTCGAAACTAGGAGATTAAGGGGGAGCTTATTGAAGTTTTTAAAATCGTTAATAACATCGATAACGTAAATTTTGACAAATTGTTCACTTTCGATAATAGTAATACTCGCAATAACGGATTTAAGTTGCGTGGCAGACGTTTCATTACTAATATCGCTAAAAACTTCTTTACGTTTAAAGTAATTGATAAATGGAATAATCTTTCCGCGTCAGTCGTTCATTCTACCAGCGTTAATATGTTTAAGAACCGTCTTGACAGACATTTTAAAAGTATTAGCGTTGTTTAAAATTAAAAAAGAAAGTTAACAGGAGCTCTGGTGGTGGTGCTCGAGGATGAGTCTGTTGACGATGGATGCCAGCTTGTGACATGCCAGCGTGTGATGCCAGCAATAAAATTATAAAAAAAAAAAAAAAAAAATTAGACTAACACGAATGTAGATGTAGCTTCTAGCGTAAACTAACCCACTTTTTGTTTAACTTTACCTACTTTTTTTTTTTTTTTTTTCTTATCTCTTTACTTGCATGTCTAACTCTTTCCTTGCATGTTTGTAGTTTGCATGGTATGACAGTGAGTTAAGACTGTTTGCATGGTTTGTAAGCGTTCTTATTTTACTTCTTTTCATCTTTCACCCCTCTCCTATTCTCTCCGACTATTTTTCTGACTTGTCGGCAGTGGCCGGCGGATGATGATGGTGAGACACTTTTCCTCTTTTTCTGAATGAATGTTAACCCACGAATGATAGGTGTTGCTCCTTACTTAACCCCTTATTCTCTTCTCTTCTCTTAACCCCCTACTCTTTCCTTTCTCTCGGGCTAGCCTTAGAGTGGATCTTAGGGTCTTTGTTAGCCTTAGCTTCTGTAGATCTGTAGATCATCATCATCATCATCATCATCATAGGGCAGCTGACGTTATTTATTTAGATTTTAAAAAGGCGTTCGATACAGTTCCGCATAGGAGACTAATTGCGAAGGTTAAAGCGCACGGTATCCGCGGTCAGGTAGCTAACTGGTTAGAAGAATGGCTTCGTGCTAGGAGGCAGAGGGTCGTAGTTAATGGTAGTGAATCGGGGTGGTTAGAGGTAGGTAGTGGTGTCCCACAGGGTTCAGTGTTAGGCCCATTGTTATTCGTAATTTACATTAACGACATAGATGTAGGATTGATTAGTAACGTGTCAAAATTCGCGGACGATACTAAAATAGGCGGTAAGGTTGTTAACGAGGACGATAGAAATAGGATCCAAGACGATGTAGATAGGATTATGGAGTGGACGGATAAGTGGCAGATGCAATTTAACGTAGATAAATGTAAAGTTTTGCATATAGGTTCTCGCAACAATAATTACGTGTACACGATGGATGATAGGGATTTAGCGAGCGTTGACGAGGAAGTAGATTTAGGCGTACGCGTAACTAAAGATTTAAAGGTTAGGAACCAGTGCCTGGAGTCTTGCGCAAAAGCTAATAGGATGTTAGGCTTCATAGCGCGTAATTTCGAATTTAAATCGAAGGATATTATATTGCCCCTCTACAAGTCCCTAGTCAGGCCTCATTTAGAATATGCCGTTCAGTTTGGTGCCCGTACTTGCGTGAGGATATTGATAGGTTAGAAAGGGTTCAGCGTCGTGCCACGAAACTTATTCCGTCTTTGCGCAATAAGCCTTATGAAGATAGGATTAAAGAGTTAGACTTGTATTCACTCGAAACTAGGAGATTAAGGGGGGAGCTTATTGAAGTTTTAAAATCGTTAATAACATCGATAACGTAAATTTTGACAAATTGTTCACTTTCGATAATAGTAATACTCGCAATAACGGATTTAAGTTGCGTGGCAGACGTTTCATTACTAATATCGCTAAAAACTTCTTTACGTTTAAAGTAATTGATAAATGGAATAATCTTTCCGCGTCAGTCGTTCATTCTACCAGCGTTAATAGTTTAAGAACCGTCTTGACAGACATTTTAAAAGTATTAGCGTTGTTTAAAATTAAAAAAGAAAGTTAACAGGAGCTCTGGTGGTGGTGCTCGAGGATGAGTCTGTTGACGATGGATGCCAGCTTGTGACATGCCAGCGTGTGATGCCAGCAATAAAATTATAAAAAAAAAAAAAAAAAAAAAATTAGACTAACACGAATGTAGATGTAGCTTCTAGCGTAAACTAACCCACTTTTTGTTTAACTTTACCTACTTTTTTTTTTTTTTTTTTCTTATCTCTTTACTTGCATGTCTAACTCTTTCCTTGCATGTTTGTAGTTTGCATGGTATGACAGTGAGTTAAGACTGTTTGCATGGTTTGTAAGCGTTCTTATTTTACTTCTTTTCATCTTTCACCCCTCTCCTATTCTCTCCGACTATTTTTCTGACTTGTCGGCAGTGGCCGGCGGATGATGATGGTGAGACACTTTTCCTCTTTTTCTGAATGAATGTTAACCCACGAATGATAGGTGTTGCTCCTTACTTAACCCCTTATTCTCTTCTCTTCTCTTAACCCCCTACTCTTTCCTTTCTCTCGGGCTAGCCTTAGAGTGGATCTTAGGGTCTTTGTTAGCCTTAGCTTCTGTAGATCTGTAGATCATCATCATCATCATCATCATCATAGGGCAGCTGACGTTATTTATTTAGATTTTAAAAAGGCGTTCGATACAGTTCCGCATAGGAGACTAATTGCGAAGGTTAAAGCGCACGGTATCCGCGGTCAGGTAGCTAACTGGTTAGAAGAATGGCTTCGTGCTAGGAGGCAGAGGGTCGTAGTTAATGGTAGTGAATCGGGGTGGTTAGAGGTAGGTAGTGGTGTCCCACAGGGTTCAGTGTTAGGCCCATTGTTATTCGTAATTTACATTAACGACATAGATGTAGGATTGATTAGTAACGTGTCAAAATTCGCGGACGATACTAAAATAGGCGGTAAGGTTGTTAACGAGGACGATAGAAATAGGATCCAAGACGATGTAGATAGGATTATGGAGTGGACGGATAAGTGGCAGATGCAATTTAACGTAGATAATGTAAAGTTTTGCATATAGGTTCTCGCAACAATAATTACGTGTACACGATGGATGATAGGGATTTAGCGAGCGTTGACGAGGAAGTAGATTTAGGGTACGCGTAACTAAGATTTAAAGGTTAGGAACCAGTGCCTGGAGTCTTGCGCAAAAGCTAATAGGATGTTAGGCTTCATAGCGCGTAATTTCGAATTTAAATCGAAGGATATTATATTGCCCCTTTACAAGTCCCTAGTCAGGCCTCATTTGGAATATGCCGTTCAGTTTTGGTGCCGTACTTGCGTGAGGATATTGATAGGTTAGAAAGGGTTCAGCGTCGTGCCACGAAACTTATTCCGGCATTGCGCAATAAGCCTTATGAAGATAGGATTAAAGTGTTAGACTTGTATTCACTCGAAACTAGGAGATTAAGGGGGGAGCTTATTGAAGTTTTCAAAATCGTTAATAACATCGATAACGTAAATTTTGACAAATTGTTCACTTTCGATAATAGTAATACTCGCAATAACGGATTCAAGTTGCGTGGCAGACGTTTCATTACTAATATCGCTAAAAACTTTTTACGTTTAAAGTAATTGATAAATGGAATAATCTTCCCGCGTCAGTCGTTCATTCTACAGCGTTAATGTGTTTAAGAACCGTCTTGACAGACATTTTAAAAATATTAACGTTGTTTTAAAATTAAAAAAGAAAGTTAACAACAGAGAGCTTGGTTGTGGTGCTCGAGGATGAGTCTGTTGACGATGAATGCCAGCTTGTGACATGCCAGCGTGATGCCAGCAATAAAAAAAAAAAAAAAAAAAAAAGAAAGGAAATTAGACTAACACGAATGTAGATGTAGCTCATAGCGTAAACTAACCCACTTTTTGTTTAACTTTACCTACTTTTTTTTTTTTTTTTTTTTTCTTATCCTCCTTACTTTGCATGTCTCTAACTCTTTCTTGCATGTTTGTAGTTTGCATGGTATGACAGTGAGTTAAGACTGTGTTGCATGGTTTGTAAGCGTTCTTATTTTACTTCTTTTCATCTTTCACCCCTCCTATATTCTCCGAATTTTTCTGACTTGTCGGCAGTGGCCGGCGGATGATGATGGTGAGACTTTTTCCCTCTTTTTCTGAATGAATGTTAACCCACGAATGATAGGTGTTGCTCCTTACTTAACCCCTTATTCTCCTCTCTTCTCTTAACCCCCTACTCTCTCCTTTCTCTCGGGCTAGCCTTAGAGTGGATCTTAGGGTCTTTGTTAGCCTTAGCTTCTGTAGATCTGTAGATCATCATCATCATCATCATCATCATCATCATCCGGCAGCAATTAATGCGATCTGTGTTGAAGTTAGGGCGCGTAGTATTAGTTTTAATTTTGTCGTTGTTTAAGACCTCCCGTTCAACCCCTCGATATAGATACTAGATTTTACTCACTTCTTGGTAATTTTATTGACAATCGGAATAGTATAATTGTCGGAGACTTTAACTGTCCTAATGTTAATTACGAGAATTTTTACGGGTAACGAAGAGGGTTTGAGACTGGTTGAGTTTATGGACTATAACTTTTTACGACAGATATACCGAACCAACGCGCGGTGATAATTCTTAGATTTGGTGATGACGAACGGCGAGAATATAGTCGAAAGTTAGAAGTAGGCGAGAGTTTAGGATGTAGCGATCATCAAATTCTTAGGTTTAAGTTATTGATAGAAAACACACAGGATAGTAACGTAATAGAAGTCCCTGATTTTCGTAGGGCTAATTTTGATAGTTTTGCTGATAGGATGAGAGTAGTGGACTGGGATAACTATTTATGGGTAATGATACAAATTTGCGTTGGGTGGCGTTTAAAGAAAGTTTAGGAATATTGAAAGGGAGTTATTCCTCGTAGGGCCCAAGCGCGTTAGAAATCGTGGTAGGCCGAAGTGTGGGGACTAGGGAAGTAGGCGAGTTCATAAACGAGCGTAATAGAGCGTTTATAGACTTAAACAAGCGCAATGGCCAGGTAGCTAACTTTAATATATATATCGAGCTTAGACGTCAGGTTAAAAGATCAGTTAGGAATGTCAAGCGTAATTTAGAGATAGTTATAGCTGCGGATAGTAAACATAATCCAAAAAAGTTTTTTGAATACGTAAATAATCGTAAGCCGGTAAAAGGATAACATAGGCCCTCTATTGGATCTAAATGGCGCTTTGGCTTCTGACGCTCAGGCGATGGCGGGTATTTTCAATAACTTTTTTGCGACAGTTTTTACCGTAGAGACGTAAATAATGTCCCCGACGTTGACGATATCGTTCCATTTAGTAGCGAGATATTTTAGATGAAATAACTGTTTACGAGGCTGAGATTGCGCATTATATCGATAGGCTAAAAGTTAGCAAGGCTCCACGGCCCTGACGCTTTTTATCCTAGACATTTGAAAGATTTGAAAGACGTTATCGTAGGCCCCTTAGCGAAGATTTTTAATCAGTCACTCGAAACGGGGATTATTCCTGAAGACTTCAAATTAGCTAACGTCACGCCTATTTTTAAAAAAGGCGACCGCGCGGTAGCTAGCAATTATAGGCCCATTAGCTTAACGTCAATTGTCGGTAAACTTTTGGAATCCGTAGTTAGGGATCGTATTATCGATCACTTAGAAAGTAGGGGTTTGATTAATAGTAGTCAGCACGGGTTTCGACGCCATAGGTCTTGTTTAACAAATTTGTTAGAATTTTATAACGAAATAGTGCGCGAATACGATAGGCATAGGGCAGCTGACGTTATTTATTTAGATTTTAAAAAGGCGTTCGATACAGTTCCGCATAGGAGACTAATTGCGAAGGTTAAAAAGAAAGGAAATTAGACTAACACGAATGTAGATGTAGCTCATAGCGTAAACTAACCCACTTTTTGTTTAACTTTACCTACTTTTTTTTTTTTTCTTATCCTCCTTACTTTGCATGTCTCTAACTCTTTTCTTGCATGTTTGTAGTTTGCATGGTATGACAGTGAGTTAAGACTGTGTTTGCATGGTTTGTAAGCGTTCTTATTTTACTTCTTTTCATCTTTCACCCCTCTCCTATATTCTCCGACTATTTTTCTGACTTGTCGGCAGTGGCCGGCGGATGATGATGGTGAGACTTTTTCCCTCTTTTTCTGAATGAATGTTAACCCACGAATGATAGGTGTTGCTCCTTACTTAACCCCTTATTCTCCTCTCTTCTCTTAACCCCCTACTCTCTCCTTTCTCTCGGGCTAGCCTTAGAGTGGATCTTAGGGTCTTTGTTAGCCTTAGCTTCTGTAGATCTGTAGATCATCATCATCATCATCATCATACCATAATTCACCCCATGTCTGTCTAAACGGCTTGACCAATTTTCATAAAACTTTGCGGTAACTCCTTGTGGGAATCCTGGAGTGTTTTTAGCATATTTTTTTTTTTTCAGATCAGGTGTCCCGAAAAATTTTATCCCAATTTATCCCTAAAAATATTTATATTTATACACGAAGCACTTAAATTTCAAGAATTTGGACTTCTAAAATTTTCTTAAAATAAACCAAGTCAGAACACGCTTTTACAGAGTTTCAAACACTTTCGTAGAATGAAGAAGTCGGTGAATAAATTTAGAAAAGAATGTAGGATCAATGAAAAAGCCACCACCAGCCTTTTTTTTAGTTAGCTTTATAAGGCTAACTAACGAAAATATAACGACCTAACCTAACAAATCGTCAAGGGCGTGCAGTTGACCTAACGACTGGTTAGATTAGGTCGTGATATTTTCGTTAGTTAGCCTTATAAAGCTAACTAAAAAAAAATGCTGGGGGTGGCTTTCTTTCATTGATCTAGAATGTAGCCATCAAAATTTTTAGCTACAGATCGCAAGCCATGAAAAGTTAAAAAAAAAGTGACAAGTTGTATTTAAAATTTAACTGCTTCGTGAGCTTCAAGTAAAATTTGTGAAGCTGCATTTAAAATGTAAGTGATCCGTGAGTTAATTGTAAATGTTAAACTAACTCGCTTAAAGAATATCCTGCCCTTGGGACGGCTATTTTTGCTAGTTATATTAATGTCATATCAGGTACCTAAATTGTATCGAAAAATATTGAAAAATTATATAATTTTATGCAATTATATTCTTTTGCTGAATAAAGTTTTTAAAATTTTGAATATTCATAGACTGTGGCGAGGTGGAGACTTCAGAATGAAACTAGTTAGGCACGATATTGTCTAAATTTATAACCTGCCAGTTAAGCTTATTATCATCATCATCATTAAATATTCATTGAATATTAAAAGGATACTTCAGTAAATTTTACATAATATGCTTTACAGTGAATCATTTTAACTTAATACCTAATCTTAGGGGGTTAATTTTAAAAATATTTACTAAAGCCCATATCACGTGGCCTTTTTTTATGTAGAAAAGAGGGGTCAAGGGCGGGTGCACGCAAAAATGTCCCCCCCCCCCCCCTCCCTTCATAAGAAAGCCAAAATCAAGGTCTCCGAGGTTTACGATGCCATTTTTGTTAATAAATTTTGTAAAGATTGTGTAGCGTGTAAAATGCATGTATAGAAGAATAGAGGGGGAAGTGTGTGTGTGTGTGTGTGTGTGTGTGTGAGAATGCTGGATTGCTCACAGGGTAGATGAGACATGGTAAAAGATCAGCTAAAGAGGACAGTGAGAGGAGAAACGGGAGTTTCAGCACTCCCTGTCTGTTCTCTCACGTATGATAATAAATTATGATAAGTTTATTAAATATTCTTTCCTTTTCTTTAAGTTCACTAGATGGAGTTTCGCTTTAATTATAACCGATTGGGACTTATATCTTAAACTATATACAGGGTGGCCCGTACGATATTGCTAATTTACACAATACTAACATTGTTATTGGATATCGTTTATACCCACGCTTCTCAAACTAGGGGTCGCGTAAATATTATTGGGGGTCGCAGAAACATTTGAAAATATTATTTTTTTCATAAATATACAGTGTTAGTACCTATTGCTTTTATGACATTGAGTGAAGGGTCGCGAAAAAATTTGTCTGATCCAAAGGGGTCGCAAGTGAAAAAAGTTTGAGAAGCCGTGGTTTATACCATACTAATACCATTCGGTTACGTTTACCCACCTGACATATATATTAAGAGATTATGGATTACTAAAATGAAATTTAGTCAACTCAAATTGAGACGAAATAGGTTCTATTTATGCCTAATTCAAAGTTAAATACGAAAATGGCGCCATCACATCGACAGGCTTTTACAATTTTTACAAATCTCAATTGTTGTCCATTAATGTGTAAATGGCAATAATCACTTTTAAGCGGGACACGATTCAGCAGCCCCGTAGCCAGGACTTCCCAAATTTGGTGGGGTCGAAATTGTAGAAAGGCGGACCTTTTGGCGCAACGACCTAGTCACTGCGGAGGGAGTTTAGAGTAATTAAGTTTGGAGTAGTTTGTGAAAAAAAAATAAAAAAGTGTTTATTTGCTAAATGTTGTTATATATATTATATCACATCGTAAGTTATAACTTTGGTTACAAAAAGTGAATCTTTCCTGTCAAGTGGGGTGGTCGTTCGAAAGAAATGGCGATAAGTGGTCGTGTGATACGTGTGTTAACCAAAGCCTACCTACATTTAGTCGGTCCACGTTCGCATAATAAGATGCGAATAATTTCATGAGAGAGATTTGGAATATAAACTTTTAAGCCAGCGAGACCTTAATATTTACTTTAAATCCACGAACCACTTAGATTCACAGATTTGGTCTCATTGGCTTTGGATGTGAAGTTCAAAAACTTTGATGACTGGTATTTTTTTTGTAAATTTATAGTCTCGCCGGCTTTTCCCCGCTTTCACTGAATAGTACACAATTTTGTACAAGCGTGGCCTGACTAGATATAGGTGTGCTTCGTTTTAACTCTCCTATTGTAGGATATTGTATAATTTTTATTAAATATTACAGGATATTGTATAATTCACTTACTGTTGTTCCACAGGATATTGTATGATTTCAATTATTATTGGATATTGTATGACTTTCACCTAATACTGCATTATTTTTCACCTAATACTGCAGGATGTCCTAGCGAAAGACCTGCCTCCACCCAACACAGCAGAGGAAGTCAGAGAAGCGTTCGGAATCTTCGATCAAGAAGGGACTGGCACCATTCAGACGGCTGAATTGAAGCACATTCTTATGTCAACCGGAGAGGGTCTTTCGGAAGATGAGGTCAACCTCATGATCAGAGAGGCTCACATCAATTCTGATGGAGAAATCAATTACGAGCAATTCGTTCAAGTCATGACGAAGAAATAAACAATAATTTTAAAGAAAAAGAAAACTCGTGAGATGACTGCTCAGACAGCCCTGTACGGTTGAATTTAAACGATCTGCTTGAATATACAGGGTATCCCAAAAATTTCAATCTATTTCTGGCTAACTCTTTACAAGAAATAGACGGACTTTTGGGACACCCTGTATATAAAAGTACTATTTGGAAAAACGTTCCCGGCAAGTAACTGCAGTAATAAAATTTTGCACTCTTAATTATTTCACAATTAATAACTGTGAATAGTGAAAATTCGTAGCAATAATATTTATACGTGATTAAAAGTAAATACAGTAGTGTTTAAGATAAAACATTTACTATAGTTTACCTTAAAAATAAAATTTTCTTTTAAATTTTTTTCGTTGACATTGTGTCCTTTTCTGAGAATAATTCGGTCTTAGAATTTTTAGGGATACTCTACATGTTAAGGGTTGTTGTTGTTGTTGTTGTTGTTGTTGTTGTTGTTGTTTAGCCGATCAGCCCACCCTGATCGAGCGAGCCGGCGGCACGCAGGTAACACCAGTACACATTTGAAAACTTGTCGATCGATTTTTACAAACCAGTTGGTGATTCTATATAATTTGAGTGCGCTGATCTCAAAAATATAGTTAGTTTTCCCCTATCACGTATGGTTTTCTTACTACAGGGTGTGTCATAAATCCCCCATTTATCCCCAAATGTGAACCATCTTATCAAGACCAACATTGGATTGCACATGCTAAACCATAAATTTTGTTGTTATAGACTACAGTAACGCTTACATAATAATGTAGGGTTAAATATATATAACAACCAGTCCCATTCCCAGCAAAATACTCTCTCCCCTCCAATCAATGGGTGGTTAACATTTGGGACAGATGAGGTATTACAACACCCCTTGTAGCACGAAATTTTTAGATGATAGAGTAAAACCTAATTAAAGCAAAATTAAATAGCTCCTAGCTCTTGGACAAGCATATTGCTTGTTTATGATAGAATAAAAAATAACTGAAAGAAACAAAATATATTTACCTTCTTTACTTGCAAACATTTCAGGACTTATTCCAAAGACTTAAGACTACGAAGGTAGATCTGACTAATGACAAATAAACTGGTGCTTCTTTGATGTTTTCTTATGCTGTGTGTTAGGCTGATCTCGTTGCAGACACCAGCAGTAATCCGCCATCATATTTGTATGCCATCTTCCTTGATATCTTCTTTCCATGGTTTTGATGTCCTGGTGAAATCATTCCCCTTGCTCCTCACTGACATCTCCGAGATTTTTGGGAAAATGGTCAAGATGCGAAAATAAGAAGTGAACTTTCAGGTTCATGTTGCAGCCTAAGGCACAAAACTTTTTAAGCATATTTTCCACCAGTCTTTCATAATTTTGGCTTTTGTAGTTTCCCAAGAAGTTTTCAACAACATCTTTGAAACCAAGCCATGCTTCTTTTTCTTTATTGGTCATTGTGTTCAGGAAATGATCGTCTGTCAATAACTTTCTAATCTGAGGACCTATAAAAACACCTTCCTTTATTTTCTCGTAGCTAATCTTTGGATATTTTGAACAAATGTACTTGAAACACTCACCTTCTCTATTCAATGCTTTGACATACTGCTTCATCAAGCCTAACTTAATGTGCAAGGGTGGTAGGAGGATTTTATTTGGTTCAACTAGATGTTCATGTAAAATGTTCTTTGATCCTGGGGTAAGATTCTCTCTAGGAGGCCAAGTTTTCCTCTTCCAGTGCTGGTCACGTGCTCGACTATCCCATTCGCAGATGAAACATGGCATCTTTGTGTATCCTGATTGCTGCCCAAGTAACATGCAAAGGACTTTGAGATCCCCACACAATATCCATCTGTGATTTTGATACTGAATTTTTCCAGAAGCAGTTTCATGTTATCATAGGTCTCTTTTAAATGAGTAGAATGGGCCACTGGGATTGATGCATATTTGTTACCGTTGTGCAGTAACACTCCTTTTAGACTGGTTTTAAAGGAATCTATAAACAACCTCCAGTCACTGGTTTGGTATTCGATGCCTAGCTTGCACACTAATCCTGTGATGTCCTTGCAAAATACCAAGGGACCACCATCTTCGAAAAAAAGGCACGAAGTCTTTCTCACGATTTCTGTACCAAGCGAAGTATGTGTCGGATGCCAATAAATTGTTCTCCTGCAATCTAGACCCCAAAAGTTCTGCAGAGTCCTTAGGCAGATTCAAATCCCTGACTAAGTCATTTAGTTCGGCTTGGGTTAATGGCTTAGGAGGATCTCGGTCAGCTGTTGGCTGTTGGCTGTTGGCTGTTCATAAACATCATCATTGTCTGGATTTGGAGCTGAATCAGAATCTGAATTGTATTGATCCAGACTCTCGGGTGGGCGGGGAATAGGAACTTCTGGACCATGGGGTACCGGCCTTATTGCAGATGGAAGACTTGCAATGTTAAAGGTTATAATGCAAAGAATAAAGAGAGCCTTCAAAACCCAAGAACAGAAGTAGCAGTCGTCGGTATGGTTTCTAGGCTCGCGCCATACCATAGGGATCCCAAATGGCAAACTTTTCTTTTTACCTTTGCTCCAATTCCTTAGTGCCGCAACACACGTAAGACAAACCTTGTGTGGAGCCCAACTTTTGTCTTGATCTCCTAATTTAATTCCAAAATAAGCATGATAAGCTCTCTTAATGAAGGTCGTTACATGTGTCCTTTGTTTTACAACATACCGACCACAAATATAACAAAATATGTCTGGACTATGGGTACATCCTCTAGAAGCCATTATTAAAATTTTAAAGACGTAATGTTAGAATTATCTATCTGAAAATATGAAAAAACGAAATTAATTAAAGATAAAAAAGGTAAAAAATTACAAAAAAAACCAAAATTGTTTTGCTAATAACTTTACAACTGTGGGTGATAGAAAAAAACTGGCAGCATTTTTTAATTCAGCGCAGCGAACTGCTTCAGAATCACAACTCAAAATAAAGAAATCGATTTTTATGCAGACCGGTGTAATCGATCGCCCTCTTCGGAGTGGACCAGAGGTTCAGCGCACTAGTGATGTGTTGTGTTGTGTTGTTGTGCTAGAGCGGTACAGTCTGTCATAATGTGTTCAATTGTTTGTGGTGTGTCCTGGCACAGGTGGCAGGTGTCGTCTGTGGAGTTGTCTAGTCTGTGTTTATATGTCTAAGTTGGGGTGATGTCCACATCGGAATCGTACTAAGTTAACTCTGTCTGATCTGCTCAGGCTGGTCTCCGACCTGTCAATGGGTGGCGGCTTCGCACCTAGGACCGCATTCGGACCGAGTCGTGTCAGTGCTTTGTGGGTTAGGCGTGTGTGTGTGTGTGTGTGTGTGTGTGTGTGTGTTTTCTGTACTGTGTGATGTCTGTAGGGTGTAGTATGGAATGGAGTATTTGGTTATAATGTCTCTCTAGTGTTACCTTAATGGTGCGATGTGTTGGTGCATGATTGTACATGTAGTGGCAAGGGTGTTGTGGGTTAGTTGTCGCTGCTGCCATGAATTGTGTTCCCCTCATGTCTAAATGTTCCCTAACTTTCAGTATTTTTCTTTCTGTGTGCAGGTGTTCTATTGGTGGTGTTTGAGTGCATCCTGTAATGATACGAAGTGCGTTGTTTTGTATTGTCTGTAAGGTGTTTGTGTGTGTGTGTTTGAGATAATGGGTGCCCAGCATGGGCTAGCATAGTCCATAACTGAGGGAATATATTGTTTGTATATGAGTGATGATGTTTCCTGCTGGTGTCCAAAGTTTGTGCCTGCTAGTACCCTAAGCGTGTTAAGTCTTGCGTACATTTGTTTTTAATGTCCTGAATGTGGTTTGCAAAAGATAATGATGTGTTGTATGTGACCAAGTATTTTGGTCTTGTGAGTGTGTGGAATGTGGGTGTTGTTTAGTGGAAGCTGTGGAGTTATCTGGTGTTCTTTTGTGTTGCTTGTTAGCAAGGTGATGGTTGATTTTGTCGGCGCTACTTTGAGTCTATTGTGTGCGAGCCAGTCTTGTATACTGTTTATGTATGTTTGTAGGTTATTTGTAGCGGTGTCGATGTTGTTGTGGGTGGATGTTAAGAGTGATGTCATCTGCATATGGTAAGGTAAGCTTGTTATCTATGGGTGTTGGAATGTCATGTATGTGTAAGTTCAACAGTGTTGGTGAGAGAAAGGAGCCTTGAGGGACCCCGTTCGGTAAAAGCTTGTTTTTGGATGACTTGCCATTAAATGTGACATGTGAGTATCTTCCTGAAAGATAGTTGCTCAGCCATCTTTTAGTGTTATTGTGCATGTTTGTGTTGAGTATTTTGTTTGTGAGAGGGAAGCGTGGGATAGCATCAAATGCTTTACTAATGTCTATTGTTGCTAATAGTGTACGTTGAGCTGGTCGTCTGGAGTTGATGCCATCCATGATGTGCTGCGTGAGGTTAGTGAGTAATGTCGTGGTTGAGCGGTGAGGTCTGAATCCATGTTGAGTAGGCGATCGTGGTATGTGTGGGTTGGTGATTTGTAAGATTAGTTTTTCTGTTACTTTGGAAGGTGTGCAGAGTAAAGTAATGGGTCTATGGGAAGCTGGTTCTGTTGATTTTTGTTTGGTTTGAGTAGTGTTATGGAAAAACTATACATGTTTACAATATGGTATCGAATGTGATACCTTTATTTCGTAATTAAATACAAATTATTAATTTATTGAGTTAAATAACTTCAAAATTGCCTCGGGATTGGCGACATAGCCTATTGGGAATGAAATTAATTACCATACATAGAACCCCGATGTAGGCATTGGCCCTGCATGACAAGAAAACCAAATTTATTATTTCGTATTCAACATTTTCCATTGCTCACTCATGAAAATTACATCAAGAGAAGAGTCAACGAACTTTGAAGAGTCAGCAGATTCCTAACGATTTATACTGGCGGCACTTTGAGCTGCTTATGTTACAGCGATGCTTTAAGCAAGGAAGATGTATTTTATCTTCCTATAAGTTCTGAGTGAAATCCTCATAATAAAAAACCTAATAACTATAAAAAGAATAGGCCTATTCCTTCAAGTATTTAATTGTAGTGAGTACCTACAGCAAATAAACCGAGAGAGATCGTCGCGCCTTACGAACAAAAGTGAGGCCCAACGAAACAATAAGGTGAGGTAATTACTTTGTTTACCATTAGGCAGTGCAAATATCGAAGACAAAAACTTAGAGGTCCTTTGAAGACCTACATATACATAACTAACAAAAAAACGTAGGATTTTGTCGTTAACTCCCTACTGTAATCTGCTGGAAATTTCCAATGGATGAGAGGTAACAGACAATCAACCCATAGCCCTATGTAGTTTTTTCAAAAATGTAATAATTTTACCTTGTTTCCATATGTCAGGAACAATACAGTGTTTGTATGAATATGTGCTGATGTTTGTGAGAGCTAGTATTCCCTGTGGGCCAAAGTGTTTAAGGTGTATGTTAGATATGTTGTCTGGTCCAGTAGCCTTCAAATTCTTAATGTTTTTGATGATCTTGGTGGTCTGGTCTGCATTGAAGGGTGTAATGGTCGTGTCGAGTCTGTAGGTTTTCCTGTGTCTGGCTGTTTGTCTGTCTGCATGTTTCTGGTTGTTCTCTCTCTTTAAGCGACTTATCTTTGTGTAGTGATTAACTGGAATGTTAGCTTGTTGTGGATATAATGGGATATTATTTTGGCTGCGACAGAGAGCCGCGTGTGAGGTGTGAATGCCGCTGTTAGAGTGGGTAATGCTGTTTAAGGTCTTGTATAGCCTGGATGTATCTGTGGAGTGGTTTAGTGTTATGAATTTCTTAAATGTTTGCTTGTTTTTCTTTAAGTTGTTTATTTCTGTGTTGAGCTGTTGTATCTGCTGTTTTATGGCTTGTGTGTGTGGTGTTTGTGTGTTATGTTTGAAGTTGTTACACGTTGCCTTATGAGGTGGGCTATTTCTCTAGTGTAATTTGGGTTGTATTTCCTAATGTTGCCCTCGGGTATGTATTTGTTTGCATTATTGATGATCTGATTAAATGTCTTGAGTGTTGTTGTTGATGTTTATGATGGGTGTGCTGTTTAATGTGTGAATTGTTCCTCAATCTGTATTTTGAACTGTTCCCAATCAGCTTTCTTGTAATTTCTGTAAGTGTGCCTAAGGCTGTTGGGGCACAGTGTAGAACGTGTTGTAATGATGGGCAGGTGGTCTGATTACAGTTGTTTTTCTGTTCTCCAGTGTGTATGTGTTGCTAGTGAGGGGAACAGAACGTTATGCCTGGAGAGGAGTTTGAGTATCCTGCTTGATGTGGTATGTGTGTATGTTCTTCTGTATTGTTAAGAATGAAGAGGCTGTTTAGTTGTGTGGCTATGTTGACGCCTCTGGTGTTGCTTTGGTTGTGCAGGTACCAACTAGTGTCTTCAGTGTTGAAGTCTCCTCCTATGACAGTGACAGAGGCCAGATTGTGTAACTGTGGATTGTAATTGGCTGGCACCTGAGGTGAACTATCTGGTGGGATGTAAATGTTGATGAGTGTGGTGGTGCGTTTTGCACGTGTTTTAGTGTTAACTGCCTGTATTTCCATCGCGTTATCTGCTTGGATTGTGTGTGTAATGTTTTGGGTGGCATCAGTGTAGCTAATGCTTTTACGTAAGTGATGAGTCCACCCCCGTAACCCCGAGTACGATCTTGACGGATCGCCGTGAAGTCAGGGGTGGCGGGTGTTTTGTGTGGGCGTTTTAGTTTTGTTTCTTGTATAAGTGCTATGTGAATGTTTTGTTTGTGTACGAATTCTCTAAGCTGCATGATTTTGTTTGTGAGGCCATCTGCGTTGTACTGTAATATGTTAATACTATGCTTCTGTATGTGTCGTTTGGTCCTATTGTGTATGTCTTTGTGTATGGTGACATGCGTAAGTTGTAATGGAGGATACAGCCACTATCAGAAGCTTCCTCGTCAGCTGCTAACACTTTTTTCACGTTGTTCTAGCTAACTGTTCAGAGGTTTTTCATAAATAAATCTTGTTTTCTGCTCAAAACGGCTCTTTCTAATTTTAAAATTGATTATTCAAGGAAGGAAGATGTTGACTTCCAACGATTAAATGTTGAATCACATGTTAAGGGTAAATTAGAAAAGTTGCATCTTTCCAACCCTAGCTCTACCCCTCCCAATACCCAGTTAAGGGCCACATCCTCCAACATAATCCATTTATAGGAGAAAAAGTTATACAGACTTGCTTCACTTTCCGTCCATTTATGAAAAAGACTTAATATTTATTTCTGATAAATTACTGAAGTATCACAAATATAATTAATATTTGTAATAATTGATCGATTCTAACTTGTTAGCGAGGCGTGAGGAACCGTTTATGATGTCACAAAAATTATCATAAAGGCTGAACCCACAATTATGTTACTCATTCTACGCTCTGTTTAAAAATTTAAAAATTTAAAAATTTATCTATCTGAACCACGGTAGTATAACATTTACTTTAAGCCCATGAGTCACTCATATTAGCACCTTCACACTTCTCAGCCAATGTGGTCTATTTGAAGCTCAAAATGTTAAACTACAGGTGTTCTTCCTCCCAATGTTCAGATTGGAGTGAAGCCTCAAGTATATAATAAACATAATATTGCATTTATAAATACCAGCAAAAAGGGGCCCATTTAGCTAGACCTGCGGTGCTGGGGCCTTCGGCCTCGGTAATTGGGGGTCCTGCCTCCCCCCCCCCGTTACTAGGAAATCAATTAATCGATTAATAAAACTATAGAAACGAACGCAGCCATGAAAATCTTAAGCTTCACAAATCTTGATACAATGGGTTCTGATGTGACGCTAAAGATTTTAATTGCTGCGTTCTTTTCTAAAGTTTTATTGACTAAATAATTGAACCCTCAGTAATTTGGGGGTCAATTATTCGGTCAATAAAACTATAAAAAAAGAACGCAGCAACGAAAATCTTAAGCTTCACATTCGAACCCATTGTATGAAGCAATGAAAATCTTAACGCGCGAGAGTAAAAAGCTGAAAGAAAGCAAAGCGTTTATTTCTATGTTCAGAATCGCTTGATAGTGGTGTCGCTTAACATGGTGTCGGACGCACTGACTGACGAACGGGGACAGATGGAACTCCCTTTTTATAGTAGAGATCAGGAACGGCGAACCTTTTTACAGTCGCGTGCCAAAAAAAAAACATGTAAACCATAAAAAAAAAAAATTCGAGTGCCCACCAAAGTTATATATATATATACTGTGTGTATATATATATATATATATATATATATATATATATATATATATATATATCAGTGGCGACTCCTGCACTGGGCTGAGCCGAGAGGCAAGGAGAAGCATGAGAGAGATAAAATTGTGTATTTATAGATTTAAGTTTTAAAAAAGGTTTTAAATACAAATCGTAAAAATGGTTTTTTGGCTGGTAGTATGTAATTATTTTCCTGTCTAGACTTCGTCACGCAAGCAAATTTTGAGCGCATTTAGATACCCTTACTACCTATAAAAAAGCTATATTGACACATTAAGTTTTCGCGTAATCTTTCAAGATCCTTTACCCTTGGCGCAAGACATTACGCCCGAGAAAGTATAAGTAATATAGTATATTTAAAGTTCTATAGTGGACCTAGTTTTAGCCGTTTAAGGTGATAATGATTTAATTGTATGCAACGATTGATTTAGGCAATGACTGATTGCTTTATAATGATAGGCTGGGTTAATAATTTATGATGTAATACAATATCACCGATTGGAATGAATGGTTATTTGATTGGTCCACCATACTATTGGAAGTGACCGAAATGGCAACGAGGTCCCAGCTTTGGTTTACGCCCAAAGCAAATTAATATAAGGTTATGAAAGACACCTTACTTTTGTAGTTATTATGAAAATAAATCCGTTATTTTATTCACTGTGATATAACAAAGAATTGACAGTAATTAATTGGTAGTTTTACGTTATGCTTATGGCATAGGCTTAGCTAATAAGATGAAATGTTAATAGCTTAATTGACACGTAATAAATAATGTATACTCATCGATGGTAGTAAATGGCATGCGACATGTAACATTGAATGGGCCTAGTAACTGATATAAGAATGCACGTGCGTTTGGTACATGAATGAATACTTGACACTGATAAGTAGGCTAAATGATTGCATGGATGCACATAGAATAATTGATGTGGCCTAATAATAATGGATTGAAATGCTTACACAGTATCATTTATATAAAAACATCATGTGATGTTAAAGATTACGTCAAGAGAATATTTAATAACACGTAAATGCGAATTGAACAGAATAACGGATGATACGCGGCCATCATAAGGTATTGAAATGACACGTTGAATTGGATGCAGGCCTACTGCGTTCTTTCACGAGGTCAGTTTGGAACGCGTAAATACACACTTTGGAGTATAGCCTATCGTTCGGCGGTAAGCTGATGTAGGCTTCACCAGAGACTTAGAAAAGGATGCACTTATCTTACGCTTATGGCATAGACCTATTACGCAGATTCTAGTTGTCGTTGTCCGTTAAGCCTCTTGAGATGATGAATGTATAGGCTTCGTGGAGGCCTGAGTTGATGTTACTTCTCGAGGTGCAGGCTGGCCTTGTGATATTGCAGGCGTAGGCCTGTGGTAGCGGAAGATATCTCGAGGAACGTGGAGAAACTTGAAGGCCGACCCGGCAAACTGCAGGCCCGAAGTGATTCCGGTTGGGCTCGAAAGATTGCTTCTGCAGGTGGTCTGTGTTCTTACGTGAAGACAAATTGTAGGCCCTGAAGAAAGTAGCGGCCACGGCCCCTCGGCCAGGGGCCGGACAGCGGCTGGTGGACGCGCTGCTCACGTGATGACGTGCGTACGAGTGAGTGAGAGTGAGAATGAGAATGAAAGCAAATGGAAGCTCGCTTTTATACCCTGGTGACGTAGGACTATACCAAATCTTAAGACGCTTGGTCCGTGTGTCCTTTGTTTGATAAAAGCTTACATTGGCGCCTCTTTGGGAAAAACAGACGCTCCATTGTTTGATTGCCCACGTGTGTTCCAAACTGTTTTATGGTAGCGTGGCAGTAAAATATTTCTGTCTATTTGTTGGTCTATTTCTTGTCGATACGCTACAGTTCTTTTAATGAATAATTATTTGCTTACATACGGTTACATAATAGTCCTCCTTCTAATTCTCATTAAATAAAATACGTTTTTCCTCCTATTAATTTTTTTTAAAGAAAAACATTTCAACTCGGGCTTATATCCTTCAACCTTGTAGAGCACAATTTTTAAATCTGGCGATACATAGTAACTTTTTACGTTTCGATAAGCGTGCCTTCAACTGCCTTGGGCGGCGGTGCAGTTTGATTTTTGCCGCAATGTGAGGTTGTTCGCTTTTCTTAAATAATCTGATTTATTTTTATTATTATAAGTATTCTGAGAAGTATAGCTCCACCCATGGAGGACACAGTGTTATCATTAAAAGAAAAACCATTTGATTTAGAAAGCAAAAAGGAATTACATGACCGAATATTAAAGGAATTTGCTTTAAAACCAAGACGCTTGAACTTTATGTTCAAGTAAATAAAATTCAAATAATTTTTTACCGAGTTAAGTATTTATTTATTTTAGTGATAATCTTAAGTTATTGTCATGCATTTAAATGTCGGCTCATATGTAGACTTGAAAATTGAAAAAGAGCCCGAGTAGTCTTGAAGAGCTGGAGTCGCCACTGATATATATATATATATATATATATTACACCAAATTATATAAACAAGTATTATTTTATACTCATTTTACTAAAATTGCACATAAATGCAATTTGGATTCTGGATAGAATGAATTTTTGATGAATGACCTCCATAGAGAGAAAGATATTTCTCTATTAATAAAATTAAATACTACAATTATTACTACAATATTCAAATAATTTTAACGCAGAATATACAATATTAATTAGACTATATTTAAAATGGACATTGGGCATTCAAGGTCATTCGCCGCACAAACTTGACGTAAATTGCTACAGTGAAAATGGGAAAGTTTTTAAACAAACCTTACAATTACTAGAGCGAGATTATAAAAATTCATTTTCATAAAAAAACAAACGGTGTAAGACTTAAACATTGAAAAAAATTATATATCTACAGGGTGTCCCATAAGTCCGGTCTCATAGGAAAATTTATTTTAAGTTAAATTTGGAGGCCATATTAGCCATTGCGTGTTATTCTACCTGCAACAAAAAAAAGAAAGAAAGATCTCAAAACAAGACATCAATTTGAACATTCGTTTTTAGTTCTAATTTATTACTTTTGGAAAATTAATTTAAAATAATTTTTCCTACGAGACCGGACTTGTGGGACACCCTGTAGATAGATAATATATATAATTATTATACTAAAGTTTCTTAAAAATAGGTTTTGATCAACTCGTATCCCAATTATGAAATAGGTTTCACAGATTTCAATTATATTATCATTATCAAGATCTTTTTCTTGTTATTTCAGTATCGATCTTCTTTTATATAAGTGTTAACTGCTAATTTTAATTCCTGTATATTTTTTCTACTTGCATCGACTTTTAAATTTCTTTTCTAATTTCATTAACGTACATGACAAACAAAAAAGGTGAAAGAATTCCACCTTGCCTTATTCCCCGTTCTATTTTCCATGTGATCAGTCTTCTGTATAATGAGATGTCTGTGAACTCTATAAAATTTTATGCTAAGATCCAGGAGACCTGAATTATTATTATTACTAGTACAGTTCCCGTCGCTTCGCTGACGGTTAGACAGGCTAAACTACAAAAAAAGAACCCAGCCGTGAAAATTTTGAGCTTCACATTGTGTCAACATTTCTGAATCTGGTATCTCCCAAAACCTCCTCACCCCCATTCATACAACTTGGGGGCTAACCCCCTCCCCATTACCCCCACCCCTCCCCATTACCCCACCCATCCCCCATTACCCCCACCCCCACCCTTCCCCCATTGTTAAACTACAGAAAAGAAAACAGTCATGAAAATCTTGAGCTTCACATTTCCGCCCGTAATACAATTTCTGAATTTTTTTTACAATCTGATTTTTTTTCTCACAATTTCTGAAAGTGTGACGGACAGACGGACAGCTCTCTTATTATAGTATAGATTATTATTATTATTATTATTATTAACCAGCAATATTATCCATTTTATCAAATGTCGGTTTGTTTAGAAAAATTCAGGTTATCTTTCACGACAGTCATTTCATCATACATTTCTAATTAAGGTATTAATTAAACAGCAAGTAATTTATTTAGGAAAATAATTCGCCAAAGAAGTCACAAAGACAAA
Source organism: Bathynomus jamesi (assembly GCA_023014485.1). Lineage (NCBI taxonomy): Eukaryota > Metazoa > Arthropoda > Malacostraca > Isopoda > Cirolanidae > Bathynomus > Bathynomus jamesi. Next base: position 76,618 of record JAJOZX010003986.1, read on the forward strand.
AATTAATAATGAAAGCTTATTTTCAAGGTCAAACTTTAAAAATAATAAAATCTATAACCTTGAAAAGGGTTTGCGCCCGAGTCCTTACAAATGTATTACATCACCAACGAAGAATTGGTGATTTAACCCGAATTAACATTTCTGATTTAAAGTTAGTTTAACTAAAAATAACTAATGAGAAGTAAAATATATTCAAGGAAACATAGGCCTACTTAATTTTGTTCGGTTTCCGGTTCAAAAAAAATTAAAAAATTTTAATTGAAAAATAAATCAAATTTAGCCGTTTTTAACTTAAGCCAAAAAAATTTTTTTATATATATATATAATTTAAACTGCAAATTGTATTGTTATCTCAAGGTATCCTCCATTGATTTTACCTTTTTGATCCGTAATAATTAATTGATTGAAGGTCATTTTCCAATAAACTTTTAACATCAGATTTTCTTTTAGCAACAAAATATCATCCTTGAAAGTTTTGGGGAAATTATTTACATCGTTTTGTTAATCGGATGAGTTTGTCTCCGTACTAACGGTAAACGAGGGAATCTTATGTCATATGGGACCTATGTCTTAACGTGGACTCTGAACCACGAGTCGCTACATCATCTGAAGACAGGACGGACACCCACCCAACAATTGAACGGATATAGTGTCGTCTAATTTCGTCGATCTACTACAGCAAGGGGGTCGTGAACCTGTGGCTATGAAGACCCATTCCTGCGACTTACATTATAAATATACAGGGTGCCCAAAAAAAACTATACTCTTTATAGCATCATATATATAAGAGTATGTAGTTTTTTTGTGGGGACACCCTGTATATCAAGAACTTTAACAACAAATTGTTAAAAAAATACGATATAAAAAACTTAAGAATACGACAAGTTTCGTTCAAATATTTAACATTATTGCTATTATCATCATTATTATTAATTATCATTAATACGAGATGGGCACGTTCATATTATTAATTACGTACTTATCTCTAGCCCATATAAAAGGTGTTTATTATGATTAAAAAATGATTAAAAAATGATTAAAAAATGATTAATGTATTTTGTACCTGTGACTTTATTCCTGATCATTTTTTTTATATATGATCTAATGTTATTCTCAAGGTGTTAAAGGTTCCCGACCCTTAATCTATGAGAAGGGGTATCGCGACATCGCTACGACGACGTAGCACGAGTTTTACAAATAACAACAACAGTGTTTAGTAACACGTGACGTATTAGATCTTACTAAAAGTGTAAAAATATGTATAGTGGAGCTAGTTTTAGCCGTTTAAGGTGATAATGATTTAATTGTATGCAACGATTGATTTAGGCAATGACTGATTGCTTTATAATGATAGGCTGGGTTAATAATTTATGATGTAATACAGTATCACCGATTGGAATGAATGGCTATTTGATTAGGTCCACCATACTATTGGAAGTGACCGAAATGGCAGCGAGGTCACCAGCTTGATTTACGCTCAAGCAAATTAATATTAAGGTTATGAAAGACACCTTACTTTTGTAGTTTATTATGAAAATAAATCCGTTATTTTATTCACTGTGATATAACAAAGAATTGACAGTAATTAATTGGTAGTTTTACGTTATGCTTATGGCATAGGCTTAGCTAATAAGATGAAATGTTAATAGCTTAATTGACACGTAATAAATAATGTAATACTCATCGATGGTATGTAAATGGCATAGAACATTGAATAAGCCTAGTTAATGATATAAAGAATGCACGTGCGTTTGGTACATTGAATGGAAAACATGACACTGATTAAGTAGGCTAAATGATTGCATGGATGCACATAGAATAATTGATGTGGCCTAATAATAATGGATTGAAATGCTTGCACAGTATCATTTATATAAAGGACATTATGTGATGTTAAGTGATTACGTCAAGAAACATTTATTTAAACACACATTTATATGACTTGAACATAATGACGGATGGTACGCGGAATAAACGGTATTGAATTGACACTTGAATTGGATGATAGGCCTACTGCGTTATTAACGGAGTCAATGGACGCGTGATTACACACTTTGGGAGTATAGCCTACCGTTCGGCGGTAGGCTAATGTAGGTTTCAAGAGTACTTACGAATATGATGCACTTAGCTTAGGGCAATGTAAAAACTTGAAGACGGGCTGAAGACAGAACCATTACGCAGATTCGAGCTGTCGTTGTCCATTAAGCCTCTTGAGATGATGGATGTAGGCTTCGTGGAGGCCTGAGCTGATGTTACTTCTCGAGGTGCAGGCTGTCGGCCTGGGATGCTGAATATATCTCGAGGAATGTAGAGAAACTTGAAGGCCGACCTGGCAAACCGCAGGCCCGAAGTGGTTCCGGTTGGGCCTCGTTGGATTGCTTCTGCAGGTGGTCTTTAGATCTTACGTGAAGACAAATTGTAGGCCCTGAAGAAAGTAGCGGCCACGGCCCCTCGGCCAGGGGGCCGGAAAGCGGTTGGTGGACGCGCTGCTCACGTGATGACGTGCGTCCAAGTGTGAGTGAGAGTGAGTGAGAATGAAAGCAAATGGAAGCTCGCTTTTATACCCTGGTGACGTAGGACTATACCAAATCGTAAGACGCTTGGTCCGCGTGTCCTTTAGTTTACAAAGGCTTCATTCGCGCCTTTCTTGGGAAGACACAGACTTTCCATTGTTTGATTGCCCACGTGTGTTTTCCAAGTTCTTTGATGATAGCGTGGAAGTAAAGGATCTGTCTATTTGTTGGTCTATTTCTTGCCGATCCGCTACAAGTAGTTCCCTCTCAGAGACGAAGGAACGATACTGAGAAGAAATACCATTCTGTTGGGAGACCTGATGAGGCCACTCCGAGATTTGACGCTTGCCTGGTATATCGTGGAATTCCTGACGCAGGAAGGAGTGAAAGGTCGTCAGATGCTCGGAAGAGGAAGCGCTGGTGTATGGGGTGGGGGTTCCGCAGGGGGTGGGTTGGGGTACGGCAGGAATGGGGGACAGTGAGGAGCGAACGGAGGAAACGAGAGGGGCGGGGGGACTGTGTTGGTGGTCGAATGCTGTGCCCGTAACTCGTCGCGTGGTGGTTCTCGTTGAGGTCGCTCCTGCCGCAGGGGTTGGACTTCGGCAGGAATGTGGAGCAATGAAGAGTGGACGAAGGAAACGAGAGGGCCGGGGAACTGTCTGAGTTCGAATGCTGTGCCCGTAACTCGTCGTGTGGTTGTTGTCGTCGAGGTCGCTCCTGCCGAAGGGAGAAAAAGAAACGTCGTTCAAGTCCACGAGCAGCAGGAATTAATCCACGGAATGATGCAAAGAGACAGTTGATGAAGGCAGGGGATCGCCAACCCTGTGCCTGAAGTGTCTGTTTTGCAGTTTGCTTGTTGCGTGGAGGCATGTGTGCACTCTGCTCGTTGATTGAAGAATGCTTCTTTTTAGGCCTTCCCGTAGGGAATGGGGAAGGGAAAACCGTCGTGCTTACGGAAAAAAAAATTCGCTGATCAATGAGGCGCTCACCAGATTTATCGCCAAATGATTTACCGTACAACGGCCGAGACGGGACCGTTGAATATTTTGGACGAGGTGGTGACGAAAGAATGCGCCGTTTGAAACGAATTTGGGACTGACTGCAGCGCTGGGGGGTGGGGGTGAGTGTTGTCCTGAGGCGTTAGATGGTGAATTTCGTGAGTCCCTCCACGATCCGTTTGACGACGGAGCAGGACCCAATGCCAGTGTGGCTTCTCCAAGGGGTCGCCGCGCCCCTGCCGTCAGGAGGCAGTGAGACTCGACTCAGGGGGACGCAACTCGGGAATTTGAAAGTTGCGGTGATTGTGCGACGGCACATGACCGCGAGACAGTAAGGCATTAAAGTACCGCGCGGAACGAATATCACTGTTTGCCAGTAGGCCTAGTTAATTTCACTGAATTTATGAAACCGTACGTACATAGAAATTATTTGATATGGCTGCAGAAAATCACATTGAATTTATGAATACCGTATTTACATAGAAATTATTTAATGTGGCTGCAAAAAAATGAAATGGTCAATAATAGCTAAGCACAAGGATCACTGTGAATAAATAACGTAAAATAAATCGAGTCACTCCGGGGTCACCAATTTATAGTGGAGCTAGTTTTAGCCGTTTAAGGTGATAATGATTTAATTGTATGCAACGATTGATTTAGGCAATGACTGATTGCTTATAATGATAGGCTGGGTTAATAATTTATGATGTAATACAGTATCACCGATTGGAATGAATGGCTATTTGATTAGGTCCACCATACTATTGGAAGTGACCGAAATGGCAGCGAGGTCACCAGCTTGATTTACGCTCAAGCAAATTAATATTAAGGTTATGAAAGACACCTTACTTTTGTAGTTTATTATGAAAATAAATCCGTTATTTTATTCACTGTGATATAACAAAGAATTGACAGTAATTAATTGGTAGTTTTACGTTATGCTTATGGCATAGGCTTAGCTAATAAGATGAAATGTTAATAGCTTAATTGACACGTAATAAATAATGTAATACTCATCGATGGTATGTAAATGGCATAGAACATTGAATAAGCCTAGTTAATGATATAAGAATGCACGTGCGTTTGGTACATTGAATGGAAAACATGACACTGATTAAGTAGGCTAAATGATTGCATGGATGCACATAGAATAATTGATGTGGCCTAATAATAATGGATTGAAATGCTTGCACAGTATCATTTATATAAAGGACATTATGTGATGTTAAGTGATTACGTCAAGAGAACATTTATTTAAACACACATTTATATGACTTGAACATAATGACGGATGGTACGCGGAATAAACGTATTGATTGACACTTGAATTGGATGATAGGCCTACTGCGTTATTAACGGGAGTCAATGGACGCGTGATTACACACTTTGGGAGTATAGCCTACCGTTCGGCGGTAGGCTAATGTAGGTTTCTGAGTACTTACGAATATGATGTACTTAGCTTAGGGCGATGTAAAAACTTGAAGACGGGCTGAAGACAGAACCTATTACGCAGATTCGAGCTGTCGTTGTTCGTTAAGCCTCTTGAGATGATGGATGTAGGCTTCGTGGAGGCCTGAGGTGATGTTACTTCTCGAGGTGCAGGCTGTCGGCCTGGGATGCTGAATATCTCGAGGAATGTAGAGAAACTTGAAGGCCGACCCGGCAAACCGCAGGCCCGAAGTGATTCCGGTTGGGCCTCGTTGGATTGCTTCTGCAGGTGGTCTTTAGATCTTACGTGAAGACAAATTGTAGGCCCTGAAGAAAGTAGCGGCCACGGCCCCTCGGCCAGGGGGCCGGAAAGCGGTTGGTGGACGCGCTGCTCACGTGATGACGTGCGTCCAGTGTGAGTGAGAGTGAGAATGAAAGCAAATGGAAGCTCGCTTTTATACCCTGGTGACGTAGGACTATACCAAATCGTAAGACGCTTGGTCCGCGTGTCCTTTAGTTTACAAAGGCTTCATTCGCGCCTTTCTTGGGAAGACACAGACTTTCCATTGTTTGATTGCCCACGTGTGTTTTCCAAGTTCTTTGATGATAGCGTGGAAGTAAAGTATTTCTGTCGATTTGTTGGTCTATTTCTTGTCGATCCGCTACATATGTAAAAAAAAAATTATTTTTAACAAATGGTTTAAAAGTAGACATATTACTTTGTCTACCGACATAAGAATTATTTAATTAAGACCCCCCCCCTAAAGATGCTAAACTCTAAAAACACCCCACTCTATAGTGTCTAAACTGGCACCCATCACAAGATATAATAAGACAGTTCAATTTGAACAAAACAGCTATGCTACAAAAAAATAATAGAACAATGCGTGTGTTGGTTGGTTGTTTCATATAATGTACTTCGTTCATCACCATCACATTACGTACAGCAGGCTCGTCACTACACCCCACCTCCCTATTTCTTAGACGGGCTTCGGACACCCCTTCATTACTTCCTTGGAATCGTGTATTTGTTATATGTAATAAATTATATTTTGTTAACAAACATTTTAAACATTTGTTCATAAAAAATTATATAATTTTTGTTAAAAATTTTAACATAAATAAAAGGCATTTATTTATTTTGTTAAAATGAAAATTATAGATTAAGAGAGAAATTATAAATTATAAATAAGCATTTATAAGTTAATATTTGTTGGTGTTTTGCGCAATTTAAGGGTGGCTTAGTGGTAAAGACGTCGGGATGCTGATCGGGTGGTCGTGGGATCGAGTCCGCGGGAGGGATTCGTGATTTCAGAGTTCTTTGGTGGGTCGTGGTTCGGATTCCACGTTAAACTGTAGGTCCAAGTTGGAGTGCAAGAAGCTTGACTTTCGTCAAAAAAAAAAAAAAATTTATATATATATATATATATATATATTACACACACCACCCAGTTGAGGTTCCTTTAAGTAGAAAATTGTTCTAAGCTTAAAAGTGCTTAGATCGAACTCACTGACGAACTCGGTAACATCGAATGACAAACCATTGCAAGAACCGAAACTTACTTTCAACGAAAGGAAATCCTTCGTTTCTTTCTTCCTTTAGCCTAAACGAAAGATTTTGCTAGCTCATTAAAAAAACAAAAACAAAAAATAAAAATAAATTAGAGCATTTTTTTTCTGGGCGATGTACAACTTTTCTTGAGAAGGAACATTTCTTTTTTTTAATTCCAGATTACTCTACTTCCTTCGGTCGTTCATGCATTGCGCCATTTTCAGTTTGCCTCAAAAGCAGCAGATTTCTGGCGGTTACGTCTCGATAAGCGCGGATGGCGTTCGTTGATGGTGTTCAGCGCTTCAAATGCGCTTCGAGCGGCGGCAGCGGCGGCGTGATTCCGACCGCAAGGTGGCGTTGATGCGATATTGCAGCGTGTGGCAGAAATAAAAATTGTATTTTCGCGGCGTATCGTTGAATGTTCGCATAAACTATGGCGGGAGGAATGGGTTGTAAGCTCATCTCAAATAAACTAAGGCGACAATAGTATTCTTAATTTATATGTTGTGTATTGTATAATGTGGAAATAAACTATCGTGTATGAATCAAACGAATGACTTTTTTTTTGGACATTACGCGAAATAATTAAATATAATTTGTGTTAATATATTATTTTTAAAAAAAAAAATAGTGTTTTTAATTAAATTAAATTTTAAAAAAAGTGAAAAAAAAATGTGTTAAAAAGAAAGTGTAAATTTAAGGGTAAGCATTTAAATATAAATAAACATTTACGTTTGTTATTTTAAAAGTATAAATTTAGCAATTAATAGTGGCCATTTTGCCATTAATATTCATAGTGTACACGGATTTATTCACACACACACACACACACACACACACACACAGCAAAAATTACGGATTAGAGAGATTGTAAATAATATACTGAGGGTAAGAACTATATATAACCTTTGGTTAGCTTCCGCCCGAATTCTTCATTCTGACGAAGGTCAAGCTTTTCACTCCACCTTAGACCTACAATTTAACGTGGAATCCGAACCACGCCCCATCAGCAGCCCAGCGTCTTAACCACTAGGGTACCCATTTATCTACCAACCACTTTCTTTTATTGTGTGGAAGGATGAACAGCTGGGTTTTGCTGCGCGCCGGCTGCCGTCGGGTCTCGAACCCGGGGCCGATGGATTCGTAGTCAGCGACGCTAACCACTACACCACCGAGGCGTATAAGATAAGGCGCACATATATATATCTATATATATATAAGTGAATTAATTGCAGTGCAAAACCCACAATTTTGAATTTTTCCATTGTAATTTTGAAGTACAGTATTTGAATTGAAAGTTTTTAATTCCAAACAGAAAATGTGGAGTTACTCTCCCGCCAATAAGCGAGTGAAATGCAGAAAATGTGTGTGTGTGTGTGTGTGAGAGAGAGAGAGAATGACTAAATGTATTTCTATAAACTATTTTCCCATGTACCACAATCGAAGCAGCACCTCCAATTTCAACCAGTCACCCTCCATTTTAATAAGCATTTCTATACAGTTTCTTCGTTCAATGAAGTTCGTATGAAAATGGTCTTTAGAAATTTAAAAAAAAAAACTAACTTCCATTTCCTATTTTTGGTTAATTTTTAATTACTTTTTTTTTAAATAAAAACACCAAAAAATTAATTAATTAATTAATTTATTTTAATTTCTACATTTTCTCATGACGAAGGAAAAGCTGTTTTTTTTTCTTAAGTTTCCCCTAAATATTCACAATTTTGTTTTTCATAGAAAACGGGAAAATGGCGATGCATTTTTTTTTTTTAAAACGGGAGGTTATACAGTATATCTATGTGCGGCAAGGCAGAATTCATGACATAAGCACTATGCCCACCCATTGCGAGTTTGTTGAGCATTTACAAAGTGTATATGCATCCCCAAATAGGACGTTTTACTAGTGTTCTTGCGGGTCCAGTATGGGTTTTGTGGGCTCATTGTTGGCGAATATTGGTCCCATACTTGGACCCTCACAACAGCAATTAACACCATCTTGATGAACCCCTTCTCGTTCAAGGAAAAATGTAAAGTAACGCTTGGTGAAGTCAGATGATGGGGAATAGGTAGCGTTCTTAAGAGGGCGTGTTAAACGCACACAGGATCGTCTCGCGACTCAACTTGGGTCGTGACGATTAGTCGCGTGTGATTTTTACATCGACAGAATGGGAGCCCCACACACTACAGCGATTCCCCAGAATCGCGTCGCGGTCGCTGCAGTGTGCGGTGCTCCTATTCTCTCAATGTAAAATTCACACGCGACGAGAGTCGTCACGACCCAAGTTGTCAGTCGTAATCAAAGATGTGCCGAGCTCAAAGTCCGTTCTTTGTGTCCTAAAGCAAATTCTAAACAAGGAGCAAATGAATTTGTGGGGCTGGACCCCACAGCATCATCAGTTTTAACTATAGCGGGTACATAATACTGGTATATAATAAAATGATAATTTAAGTGCCATAACCATGAGGATTAGAACCCATAGTGCCAAGTGTCAAAGAAATCATTTATCACCAAAACTAAAAAGCACTTAAGTTTTGAATTTCCTTTGCTTTTAAGGAATAAACATTTGGAGCCATTTTGAATTTAGTCTGAAAATGAACCTAAAAAAGATGTCCACAAACACAAACAAAGAACAGAATTCTCATTTTTTTTTTTTTTAATTTGGATTTCTATCGAACTTTCCTTCAGGAAGTAGTAGTAAAGGATAAGGTCTTCGGAAAGCATTTCAATGGTTCCTCTCTATAGACGCATTTCATAAAAAATTATCCAGTGCAGTTGGAACAGAAACCAAAAAAATACACACACACTTTTTTCCGGATAGAGAGAGAGACAAAATGGAAACCCGAGTTTATTTCTTAACCAGAAAAACCCTCCAAGATTAATCCCGGCAAATTCATATCATTAATTAATTAATAATCTTACATGAATCCCATATGAATCCTATATGAATCCTACGTACGGTCACTCGTCACTGCTGCAGGAAGCTTTATCCTGATTTATCTCAGTCAGAGCAGCATTTTAATTAATAATCATTTATCGTTTTTTTGGTTCTTTTAGAGATACTCGGGGTATTGAAAAAGTTAAGTGCATGACCCATCAGGAGCCTCGAGACAACACAAATGCATTTCATTTTATGTATACATCGAATCACAAATACTTTAGCACAACTACAACGGTGTGGTGTATATATATATTAGTGGTGGTGGACCGGATATCCACGTCATTTTTAACACCCGCCTCCGCACTTCTGACTGCGGATGTTATGCGGATATTACCTCTAATAAATTATGCAATTTACAATTAAATTAGCTTATAAATATGCTTATAAGGCCCAGTCATGCACATTTCATGGAAAGTATTAATAATTCTTAATGAACAAACAAATATATAAACCTCAAAATATAAATATATACGTGGTAACACAGAAAATTGAATGAAACTTGTTTCATTGAATTTCCTGTGGCTGAAACTCTTGAGGAAGTTATTTTTATCATAATGAAAACATTAATATTAATTTTAATTCTTATGCATTGCCTCCCATAATAGTAATATCACGAAATTTGAAAAATTATCATATATTCATAATTCTATATTATATTGATAGATTAACTAAATATCCGCATCCCCGGATAGTGAAATAAAAAATCCGCATATGTTGAAAAACTGACATCCGGTCCACCACTAATATATATATATATATATATATATATATATATATATATATATATATATATATATAATATATACACACACACACACACACCTTTCAACTGTTCTGCGTGATGATTCCTCATTTCACGAAGGTCAAGCTTGTCGCCCCCCTCCTCTCGAGTTGGCCTGGTGAAGTAGTGAGTTGGTTTCTTGTACTCTACACCTCACATACCCAGGTACGCACGGCTCATCGGGGATTGTTCTGAGCCAGGCGTCTAATCTTCTTTTGAAGATGTCCACTGCAATACCATTCGTGTTTCTTAGGTCTTTGGGCAGCTGATTAAACAGTTTTGGTCCTCTCACAACAAAACTATTTTCTTTCAGGGTTAAGGATGCTTCCTGTCTCGCCTTTAATTTGAGAACCCGACACAGTCTTCCTTTTCTACTTTCCACTGTTGTTTGGGGAGTTACAGGGTTCAGAGTAAGATTAGAGACTAGTTTCTCCATTATTTTCAAAATGTAAATAATGGTGCACCTCTCTCCTCTCCTTTCCAGTGAATATATGTTTAGTTCGCGTAACCTTTCCCAGTAATTTAGTTCTTTGCACCCATTGATCTTGGCTGTGGAGCTTCTCTGAATCCCTTCTAGCTGTCTAATGTCTTCCTTTTTATATGGGGATGTTAGGACCGAGCAGTATTCCAATTTGGGTATGATCAGTGTTTTCAATGGAGGAATCATTACACTCCTAACCCTTCGTTTAAAGGTTCTCAATATCTGCCCCGATACTCTCTTTACTGCTATCTTATTTTGTGTTTCAAATTTCGCATCATCATTCATTACAACCCCTAAATCTTCTGCTCTGGAATTTCTCTGAATTTCCTGTCCATTTGGGGTATAATATTTCATGGATTTTATGTCTTCTCTTTTTCCGTACCGTAACAGCTGAAATTTCTTAGTGTTAAACTTCATATTGTTGTCTTCCATCCACTTGTAGATTCTGTTCATGTCGGTTTGTAGAGATCCTATATCTTCTGAGTTTCTTACATACATACATGCATATACATATATATACACACACACACACACACTAAATATATACATACATATATATATATATATATATACACACACGAATCTGCAACCAACCAACCAACCAACCAACCAAATCTTTTGAACCAACCCTGAGAAAATGTACACAGTTAATACGATTACAAATATTGATGTCATTATTTGAATTCTGAAGTAATCAATTATATTGAAGATAAAATGAGCGTTCACCAATTTAATAATTAATTCTGTTATCTAATATTATGTAATTATTTGAGTAATACCTGAATCAATATTTTTTTTATTATTATTATTACAAGTTTCCCCTAGATATACTCTGTTTCCACTCTTACGGGGGTCTAAACGTTTCCCCATTTTGGGGACCCCAAAAATGGAAATTTTGAATGTTCGCTTCGAAAGGTGGGACTTTTTTTTATTAGGTTTATTTCACGTGGGGGCGTGTGATGGTAAGGACAAGGGTCAAGGGAGGCATTCAATTAAATTCTTCAGAAAATTAAGATTCGTTTCGTTGTTCACTCTTTCAGGAAATTACATATTTATAGTTATATATATATATATATATATATATATATATATATATATATATATATAGGGTGTTTCAGGATTAAAGGTCAATACTTCGGGAGATGATAGTATCAGTCATTGTGAGAAAAAAGTTCATATGAACATGTGTCTAATTCTGAATGGTTACGGCGAAAGAGCTGTTTGAATCTACAAATACAAAAGCATTGTTAATGGTAATCAAGAAAGAGAAACCAATTACTCTTTCTAACATTTAATGTTTAAACGTGGCATTTCGAATGGTATCAGTCACAACAGTCAGCTGTCGATTGGCTTATGTTACATGCTTACATTACAGCTTACATTGTTCAAGGTTATAGGGGAGGGAAGGGGGAGGAAGAGCTGCGCGCTCATCAGATTCAAACAGCTCTATCTCCGTAACTATTCAGAATTAGGCATGTTCATATGAACTTTTTTCTCACAATGACCGATACTATCACCTCCCGAAGTATTGACCTTTCCTCCCGAAACACCCTATATATATATATACAGGGTGGCGCAAAAGTCGCGCATTATAGCAATTTTCAGTGTTGACTAGAATATATTTTTTTCTTCTGTTAATTTCGCAGACATCCCCTACCTAAAAGAAAAAATAATATATTATATCAACACTGAAAATTCCTATGATGTGCCACCTTTGCGCCACCCTCTATATATATATTATATATATATATATATATATATAGATAAATTATCTACCAACATGCGAGGTTTGTCAGTAAATAGTAATAAATCTATCGGAATTATCTTTTTTTCGTTTCTTCTTCTTGCTGCACACCGGAAGCGCATCCGAACACATTCTGGAAAAAATTTCTTAAAAATGTTATAAAAAAAAATCAATCCATTCTTTGACATTTTTATGTAAAATTTATATTTAAAAAGTTTATTTTGACCAATATATAAAAATGCAACGTTTCGGCTTATACTGTAACCCTCATCAATTAGTTTTTTACACTTAAACAAAACTTTTTAATTAAATGAATGCTATTGTGAGGAAATTGAGTAGAAATTGATATGTCCAAAAATCTTCACGACTTTGACGGAAGCGGAAATCCACTTGGATTAAGATGGTGACTGGCACGCCATCAAACCTACTCTAAGGAACAACCCGCAACTTGTAATTATATACTGTGTGTGTGTGCGTATATATATATATATATATATATATATATAGGTGGAAGTCACATTGAAGGTACAAAATCGTCATGAATATTCTGGAATAGATATAATCCTTGCGTTCATGATTAAATTTGCCGAGAGAGATTTTCACGGGTGGGAATTTCTCTACCCGTGCCCGCCTGCACCGTGAAACGTTATCGTGTTTTAGCAGTAAAGTGTTAATTGTACGACTTTGCCTCCATATTCTAACACCTAGCGGTACCGCGTGACGGAGAGAACTCCTACAGTTTGACGTAGAATACCATGGGTCGGTACATCCTCTGAAAGCAGAAGACTGCCACTCATCCATTTCCTCAGCAGACTCAACGTCGCTTAACTTTACATATTATCTAACGGGAAGTGGTGGAACGACAGTATTTTTGTGGTTCAGCAACTGCGTCTGTTGAGGATTTAACTGTGATGTAAAATGACGCTTGTATCACACCCTTTTTGTAATCTTATCTCAAATTTTATGTAAACAAACTTTCAATTAACTTTCCTCTACCCGGGGTCATTTAAACCGAAATAGGTCAAATACCATAAAGGGCTAAGACATACCAAGGGCATGAAAATAAAGTACAAAGAAAACCCGTAAACTGGACGTTATGTAGCAAAGAATTAATGGATTTTAGGGCAAGGAAAGGTTTAGAAGGGTTCCCCCATTCTCATAGAAAACGGTATCCGACTGAAAATGGGAACTCCAACGGTCCGAATAGATAACTGCGAACAATGAAACACCTCCAGAAAATTCGGTAGCAGTAATAATGACGGAAAAGATTGCTTCGTTGGTGTCTCTCTAGTAGAAGTTTCGCTCGGAGAATCGATTTTAGTCCCTGACTACATTTTGAATCACGCTACCCAAAACTAGTATGCGTTTTCGCAAAAAAATGGGTAACAAAATCCAGCGAATCATAATTTTAAAATAGTTTTCGCCAAGTGAAGGAACCGGTGAAGGGGGGGGGGAACCCCGTGACCCCCATTATTAGTTTCTATTTATCGTAAAAAGACTTACACAAGTTCTCAAACTTTTTTTTACTCTATTTTAGCAACTGGCAACCACAAATGCACATTTTGTTTGTAAAAGACACGCATGAATGAAAACCTACGCGCATATATATATATATATTGGTTTTAAAGATGGAATTTATTCCTTAAAAAGCCTTTATTGGTAAGTCATTTCGGATTTACGTCAAATTATTGAAGAAACTTCAACCGATGTTTCCTCAGAAAATTTTTGCAGACAGTTTGACAAATGACGTCGTCATCACTGTCTGTATTTATCAATCTATTTACGTATAATAAAGAATTAAATAAAACTATCTTCAAACCTTCAACAAAATTACATCATTTGCTGTAATCTTCTTTCAAATTTCAAAGTAATTATTTTTTAGATAAAATTTAAGTAATTATTAATTACAAAAAACGTAATTAATATTAATTAAAGCGAAAATATTTCGCTAATTATTTTTTCAAACAAAACATAACTTAATAAAAAACATTTATTTTTGTTTATTTTTATTTATTTTTTTAAATACTTTTTTAATTATATATATATATATACTGGGTGATCCAGATAAATGGGACCCATAAAAAAAAGCCAAATATTCTTAATATTTAATTCCTTTCATAAAAACTATATATCATTCGAAAGAGTAGAGTTACAAGTTTATTATGAAATATTTATTTTTTAAAAATGACTCCTTTCAAATGTGCTCCATTAGTTGCCAAGCATTCCAGTGTTCTCGCTTGTAAGTTCTGCATCACTTTTGCAAGAGTGTGCAGTGGTATGGCATGTATCTCATTTGTGATGGCGGCCTTCAATTCTTGCAAGGTCGTTGGGTTATTTCTGTAGACCCTACTCTTTAAATATCCCCAGAGATAATAATCTAAGGGAGAAAAATCCGGAGACCTTGCGGGCCATTCAACGTCTCCAAATCTTGAGATTAACTCGCCTGGAAACGTTTGACGCAAAACTGCCATGCAGTTCCTCGTGGTATGGCAGGTAGCTCCGTCTTGTTGGAACCAGTGGTTTTCTAGACAAAGATCTCTTAATTTAGGAATAAGGAAATCGGTCAACATTTTTTCGTAGCGATCACCATTTACAGTGACCGTGTTTCCGGTGGAATCCTCGAAAAAGTACGGCCCTATGATCTGAGATGCAGTAAGACCACACCAAACAGTTACACGCTGACTATGCAACGGGACTTCGGTAATATTCAATGGATTTTCTGTTGCCCAGAAACGACAATTTTGTTTGTTTACAGTTCCATTCAAGTGAAAATGGGCTTCGTCTGACATAATCAAAGTTGCTAGAAAATTGGTGGTGTCATTTACCTTCTGTTGGATCCATTGACAGAATTGTCGTCTTCGTGCGAAATCTCCATCGTTTAGTTGTTGCACTGTTTGAATTTTATATGGAAAGAGCATTAAATTTTGCTTGAATATACGGTGTGTTGTTCCATATCCAACTCCTAACAGCTGAGAAGCACGTCTGATGCTTATGTTAGGATTATCCTGTACAATTTCATGAGTTCTGCTAATGATCTCGTCTATCCTTGCTGTGCACACTCTTCCAGTTGGTTTTCTTTTTCCAGTGCTGCCAGTTAGGGAAAAATTTCTGACACACCGATGGATTACTTTCTTAGAAGGTGATTTTGACATCTGAAAATTTGTCTTGAAAGATCTTTGAGCTGAAACTACACTTCTTCCATGCTCATAATATTGCTCAGTTATGAAACGCAGCTGTTCCACAGTCCATGCAGTCATCTTGAAGGGTTAGTTTTAACTAACACTTTTATTTTGTTTTGTATCTTATCTTGTCTCGTATTGTCAAAACCTATACAATCCTGTACAAACTTGTAACTATCCTCTTTCGAATGATGCGTATGATTTTATAAAAGGACTTATACTTTAAGAGTTACAGGGGTTTCTTTTGGGTCCCATTTCTCTGGATCACCCTATATATATATATATATATATATATATATATATATACAGGGTGGGCGGAAAGTAGCTCCCTAATTTAAATTACATATAAATTATGTATAAATTGTGATTGTATTGTTATATTGTTATGGTGTGTTCTCTAAAGTGGTACAATTGTAACAGTAATCTTTTTTTCTCTAAAGTGTTCTCTTTGTGTTCTCTAAAGTGGTACAATTGTAACGTTCATTTTTTTTTTTCATTTCAGATTGAAGGGTAACATGGCTGAGCGTTTAACACTGCAGCAGCGTGCCCAGTTGGCGGCACGGTACGAAGTTTGGCAATCTGTCGTTCGAGTTCAAGATGGTGGCGGGCCATTCACGGACCACGTGCCCAAGTGGACCCGAAAACAATCAAGAACTGCCACTCGAAGCTCATGACCACGGGGTCTGTGGCAGATGTTCGAAGATGTGGTCGCCCTTCGACATCCAGGGCCCAGGAGACGGTGCAGGCAGTTCAGGAAATGTTCGCACGGAGTCCACGAAAGTCAACTCGCCAGGCAGCTCGGGAAAGTGGACTCTCCCGCTACTCAGTGCGAACTGTGCTGAAGAAGGAGCTGAACTGGGCGTTGGATGGGTCGTCGTGGTCCACATCAATGGCCAGCCAGGAGCCCCGACTTGACACCGTGCGACTTCTTTCTTTGGGGGTGGGTAAAGGAAGAAGTCTACCGCACCAAACCGAGGACATTGGAAGAACTGGAGGACCGAATTCGGGAAGTCATGTCCTCCATCCCGCCGGAGTTCCTGCTAAAGTCAGTGGACGCCATTCCTGGGCGGCTCCAGAAGCTGGTGGAAAGATTTGGAGCCCACATTGAATTTTAGAGAAAACCTACCATGTATGCCTACCTTTTCATATTATTTCTTCTGAAATAAATGGATAATATACGTATTTTTTTACCAATCCAAAATAGGGAGCTACTTTCCGCCCACCCTGTATATAGGGTGGTCCAAAAGTCCTGCCTTTTGAGTTATAGAATATCCACTAAAAATGAGGCAGAACTTCTGGACCACCCTATATATATATATATATATATATATATATATATATATATATATATATATATATATATATATATGAATGAACTCAGAATGGTCCCCTGAGTTTTTTATGATACACACAGACAGTGCATGGAATAAGGAACTCTTCTGGGATAATTAAATCCACTATAGTCCGAATAAGTAATGGTAAATGACAAATACCATAGTTTTTTTTTTCATGATGCTAGCCCGACGTGGGCAACGGGTCACTCGCAAAGAGGTCCCATAAATATAGCTATATTTATGGGACCTCTTTGCGAGTGACCCGTTGCCCACGTCGGGCTAGCATCATGAAAAAGAAAAACTATGGTATTTGTCATTTACCATTACTTATTCGGACTATAGTGGATTTAATTATCCCAGAAGAGTTCCTTGTTCCATGCACTGTCTGTGTGTATCATATATATATATATATATATATATATATATATATATATATATAATTTAAGGCGTCTATTTAAAATATTTTTGCTTTACCAAAAGCGTGGAAAAGTCGAAGCCTTCTCAACCAATGGTTGACCGAGCTTTAATTGTCATGTCTCAATGCGCGTCGACAAGCACTGTTTGCACATACGCGCACAAAAATCAAGATGGTTGCCACGGATGTTGATCGCATTTTTTTTTTTATTAGTATTTTTCACTAAAACAAATGGATCCGAAATGTGAGTGAAAAGTTTAATTTGGCGATTTTAGTCGAGGTTGAATTTCAGTATCCGAAGTACCAAGAGTGCCAAGACCGTCTGACAGAAGGTTCTGGCATCGTTGCTGTTCTTTAGGATAAAAAGCCACTACACGTGCAGTCTCGGAGGGAGGTAACCTCTGTCTTTAGAACTTAATTGGTTGGTTGGTTGTTCTTTCATCCTCGGAAGGAACCGACAAAAAATAAAAAGTTTTATTTGAGGAATTTCCCAAGTCGGGTTTTAATCTCTCAGATAGATTTACTTCAGGAGTAGAATTAATTGATGGAATTTATCAGCAGCGAGGTTGAGCAACGTTCGTTCCGTTCATTAGTTGGATGGGTGACTCTCCTCCGCTTTCGGGTGATGTAGCGACCCGTAGAAAATTCAGATACCACGAAGTTGTAGGTCCTCTAAGTCACCATGACCTTTGCCTTCATGAAGAAGGCTAAAACACCCACAAACATTCTGATACAAATATGGAGAGTCGAGTGGTGGTCACTGAGTAGTTGGTTTGAAGTTTGGTGGCAAAATATATAAAGCAAGTTCAATTTACAGGGTTTATTCAATGCGTTCGCTTAGTCCTTAACCCTCTAACGCCGACTGGGTCGAATACGTACCGTTTCAAATAAACGCATTTAGACTTAACCCTACAAAAACGTTCGGCGTTAAAGGGTTAATTCGCTAACGAAGAATATAGTAAATTTGAAGCTAGTTTTCATGACTGAAGTTTGTGTGGAATATACTGTAATAAAGTTTAAAATACTTAAAATTGTCGGGTTTCAAGGATTTAACTGTAAAGGAAAAACATTGTTGGTCAGCTCGTGTGAAGCGTGAATTAGCGACACAATACGAGAGAAAAAGTTGCTTCTTTGGGAGTGAATATCATATTTGTGGGGAATATATGGGAGGGCATTGAAATAAATGTATTGAATATATCAATGCTAGCGGAGCGACCTGGCGTTGCCCGGGTGGAAGTTGAACGCTATGTACTGTATATATGCCCGATTAGGTTAATTGAATACCCGGTTAGGTCAAATGAATGCCAGATTAGATTAATTGAATGCCCGGTTAGGTTAATTGTACGCCCTTGACGATTGGTTAGGTTAAGTTGTGATATTTTCGTTAGTTTTAACTAAATTATCACGACATAACCTAACTAATCGTCAAGGGCGTACAGTTGACCTAATCAGGCATTCAACTAACCTAACCAAGCATTCAATAATTTTACTGTAGGTTTCGATATATATATATATATATAGTCATGCGGTTTGCTTCTACAAAGCTTCAATTTAATATTTAGGAGAAATCCAATGACAAGGAGGAATGTAAATGTCATGAAAAGTCTTCTTTAATGCGCAACGTTTCGAGCAATACGCTCATCATCAGGCTAGATAATAACAATATGAAATTAGAATCAATAAATAAATGTGAACAAGACAAAATAATTTCCATAAAACCTATTCAGTAAAAGCAAATTTTAAAAAGACTAAAAGAAGAGGGTTAAATTCAAAGTTATAAAAATTTACATATAAAATTAACCAGAAATTTAAAAAGCTATTTTTAAATTACATATAGTAAATTTGAAATTAGTACACTGGAATAATTAACACTAATACAATGGAATAATTAACACTACGAACCTTTCAATGCTGGTTCCGAGGAACGAGTAATTTAAAACAAAACAAAACAGGAAACAAGCTATGGGTTGGGCGGTTGGAGTTATAAGTTAGGGGAGGGGGATTATAAAAAATTGGGGAGGGGGGAGGGGAGTTGGGGAGGGGGGTTTATAAAAAATTTAGAGGGACAGCTGAGGAATCCACGTTTAGAGAAGGGGTCAATGTTTTAATATAAAGAGATTCCAAAATTCTAAGTGAGTTTTACCTGTGTTATTTAAAATTTTACCTGTTCGGCAACTTATTCCCATATGCGAATAAAATCTAGTCCTGAGGGAGCGCACGGTGCTGCCAATGTAAGTACCAAGGAGACACCTTGGGCAGGTAAATAAATATACAACACCGCTACGCAACGAATCAGGAGTTCGATCCTTCGCTGAGAAAAAGCTACCTAAAGACATTTTGTTAATAAATATAATGCGAAAATCAGTATGATAAAAAAATTTTCTTAACAACTTTGTAAATTTAAGTTTAAATTCTTTATTCATGGGACCCATTTCAGGTACCAGGAAATATTTTATATCTTTAGGCACTGAAATACAGGAAAGTTGAGGGCTATAAACATTATTTAAGAAAGATCTTATTAGTTTATCTACATATTGAACAGGAAAACTATTATTGGTAAAATATGATCTTAAATTATTAAATTCATCGTTAAGTAAGGTAAAACTAGAGGTCAAATTATATCCTCTGAACAAGAGAGTTTTAATACACGACATCTTATAGTTAAAATCAGTAAAACTAAAGAAATTCATGCCCAAACCAGTAAAAGTGGGTTTCCTGTAAACTGATGTAGTAATAGAATCACCTTTTTTCGAAATTAAAAGATCTAAAAAGGGAAGGGAGCCATTTTTCTCAGTTTCCATTGTATAAGTTATATTGGGGTGCAGAGAATTTAAGAATTAAAAATTGTTGCGCTTGTACAGCATTATCAAAAACAGCTATCGAGTCATCAACGAAGCGTCGATAGAAAATTGGTTTAAAATGGGTGGGAGATTGTCTAAAAATTACACTTTCTAAATGAGTCATAAAAAAATCAGCTGATAGAGGTCCGACGGGTGATCCCATCCCAACACCATCAATTTGTTGGTAAACCTTATTATTGAAAGTAAAATAACATTGCTTAAAAACCAATTCTAAAAGTTCCTTAAAATAAGACCATGAAAACTATCATCAGAGCTAAAAACCCTATCTAAAATAATGGCAATAGTTTCTGATACAGGTACATTCGTGAAAAGCGACTTTACATCAAAACTGACAAAAAACTTTTTTGAATCGAAATTCTTCTAAGAAGATCTTTTTGAAATTCATAAGAGTTATTTATAGTATAAGCATTTTTCGCAAAAGGTGACAGGAGACCAACAACAAATTTTGACAATTGAAAGGTAGGTAAGTTATACGAAGCTAAAATAGGACGGAGAAGATGGCCTTAGGGCTTATCGCCATGTTTGGAAGACTTCACGAAAGCTTCTCAAGTCAAAACTCGATTGTTATTTTCTTGAAATGTGTCGTACCTGCAGGGTTTTCCCGAAATTCGTTTACTTCAAACTTTATCGTGACAATCTATATGACTCTGAATTTTATCAATCTTCCCTGGAATATTTATTAAATAATGAAATTAATTATAAAATCAAAATTTCAGACTCGCATAATAAGTCGCTTGAGCATCATATAATTACCCTTAAAAATACCCTTTCGTTGTTGGATTATTTATTAATAATTTCTCTTGTACAACGTGAACTTGAAAAGTTTCATTCTACCATTTCTGAAACTCATGAACGTAAGTTAAAGGCCCTGGGCCTGAATTCACCTAATTTTTTCAATTCTGATAAAGTAATTTCGAATTTTTCTAGTTACACCCTATCCCCTCGGGAAAGGTTTTTACTCTCACTTGGCTTGCAATTTAAGCTTCCGTTATTTCAAATATATAAGCCTTCGTTTTTTCTTTACTTTGAAAAAATTTTAATGGCTTGAAAAATGTTCCCCATGTCGGTGATTTCAATAATTTTAAATGTCAGTTTGCTAATTTAACTCATGAATTTTTTCACAAACTTAGAAACCTTAAATTTAAATCTTTCATATTTAAGAAGAGTGACTTGCAGGTTATTAAGAATTTGGCAAAGAACCAGGAGATTGTTGTGACTAGACCGGACAAGGGCAACGGAGTTGTTATTTTGAATAAATCTGATTACATAAATAAAACTAATGAAATCCTAAGTGATGTTAGCAAATTCAAACAAATTCTTGAACCCGTCAATAAAGTCATTTTAAGGTTGGAAGACCAAGTTAATAGATTTTTGTCACGATTAAAGTCTTTAAAGATAATAAAAAATGATACTTACTCTCAGTTGTTCGTATCTGGTTCTGATCTTGCTCAATTATACTGTGTGCCTAAAATCCATAAAGTTGGAACACCTCTCCGTCCTATTTTAGCTTCGTATAACTTACCTACCTTTCAATTGTCAAAATTTGTTGTTGGTCTCCTGTCACCTTTTGCGAAAAATGCTTATACTATAAATAACTCTTATGAATTTCAAAAAGATCTTAGTAAGAATTTCGATTCAAAAAAGTTTTTTGTCAGTTTTGATGTAAAGTCGCTTTTCACGAATGTACCTGTATCAGAAACTATTGCCATTATTTTAGATAGGGTTTTTAGCTCTGATGATAGTTTTCATGGTCTTATTTTAAGGACCTCTTTGCGAGTGACCCGTTGCCCACGTCGGGCTAGCATCATGAAAAAGAAAAACTATGGTATTTGTCATTTACCATTACTTATTCGGACTATAGTGGATTTAATTATCCCAGAAGAGTTCCTTGTTCCATGCACGGTCTGTGTGTATCATATATATATAAAATTTTTTACAAATTCAATGTAATTAATTGAATGTACATATATAAACAATTTATGGACACCATATACTAATATATATTATATATATATATATATATATATATATATATATATATATATATATATAGCAACTATCGCCTCGGTGGTGTAGTAGTTAGCATTGCTGACTAGAAATCTAACGGCTTCTGGTGATGGCAGGCAGCGCGCAGCTCACGCATGCTGTTCATCTTTCCCTACAAAAAATTGGTTAGTAGATAAATGGGTAACCTGGGTAGCCTACTGGTTAAGACGCTGGGCTGCTGATCGGGAAGTTGAGAGATCGGGAAGTTGAGAGATCGAGTCCAGGCGAGGACTTTGTAATTTCTAACCACCCGTGTTGGGTCGTGGTTCGGATCTCACGTTAACCTGTAGCAACAAGCTTGACCTTCATCAGAATGAACAATTCTGTCGGTAGCAAAACCAAGGGCATACATATATTATGCGACTCTTTAGACATCTGACAGTTTAAAAAGAGTATTTTTTGTAATTACACGAAATAAAAGCATGAATTTTTTTACTGTAGCTTCTCTAGTGCAAAACATGCTTTGTGTGATGTTCTTTCAGCAAATTAACTCTCTGCGTACGAACAAAGTTTTGCAGTACTCTGGACAGAGTATCTGTTGAACGATAGCGGAACAAAGTCGATCTGCACAATGTCGACATAACAATGTCGATTCTAAAATGTTAGTTTAAATTAGGTCAATTAGGGTACATTATGCCCGGTTAGGTTAAATCTGGTTAGGTTAGGTTAATCATTTCCATTGAAAATCTGAAATTAGTTTGAAATTTCTACATTTGCATAAGGTCAAATGTCGCCATTATGAAACTCCATGTAACGCCTTTTGAAATCTGGGATATTTTTTGGTTCAGTTGATGCTTTCAATCTTCTATATTGTGTGTGGATTCTCTAATTAAAAGCTTAAATAACCAACAGATAAGTCACAGGGGTTTAGATCTGGTGATATTGGTGGCCATGATATTTCTTTATCATAAACTGCAGGAAATCTGTTGGACAGGACTTTTCCATCGAAAGTATCGTGCAAGTATCTTGAGCTGAAAGGACATCATAAAGCATATTTTGCAAAAGGGGACTAATTCCCCATATGTAGAGAAAATAGATATATTTCAGTTAATAAAAAAAATAAACATTTTAAAGTGTCAGATGTTTAAAAAAATCACCTGTGTGTGTGTGTGTGTGTGTGTGTGTGTACACAAATTATCTTTACAACTTCTCTCTCAATTAAAAACATTAGAAAACGAGGTACACATGCTGTTTTTGCGCCATATGTGAGAGAAAGTAATAACGTTTCACATGACCAAACACATTCAATATGGGTACCATTTGTCACACGTAAAACGTCCAAACGGTATTTTTATTTGAGAGAAGTTGTAAAGATAATTTGTGTACACCCTGTATATTATATATATAGTGACGCTCATAACTATTCGTACAGAGAAATATTTCAGTTATGTTCGTCCTTATCTTTTGTACCATGCACAGAGTAATTATGAAAAGTTTAACTTTAACATGTAATGCAAAACATCAAAGAATTTGAGGAAAATAAAAAGAAAGTTAAAATGCAAATTTTTCGTACGTTTACTTACAAAATTATTTAATACTTTGCGTGTCCGCCTTTTGCTTGAATGACGTCAGTGATTCGTTTTGGGTATTTTTCTATAAGGTTTCCACATATCTCGGTAGAAATTTTAGCTCATTCTTCTAAAGAAAATTGTTGCAATTCATTCAGATTCGAAGAGTTTCTCTTGCGGACACTTTTTTTTTTTTTTTTTCCAAAATCAGACCATGAATTCCTGATTAAATTGAGATCTGGGCTTTAACTGGGATACTCGAGAAGCTTGAAATCTTTTGTTGAAGCCATCTCATGGTGCTCTTACTTTTAGGTTTTGGATCATTATCTTGTTGCAGCATCCAATTGCGAGCCATTCGCAACTCCCAAACTAAAGGCAATATACATTTCTTCCAAAATTCCCTGATATTTCTTCGAATTAAAGATTCCATTGATAACAAGCTTTCCTGGACCAGACAAACTAAGGCATTCCAAAAGAAGCAACCCACTACCAACACGTTTAACTGTTGTAAGGGTGTTTTTTTTTGCCTCAAGTGCAGTATTTGATTTTCGCCAAACATACCGTTGTTGCTCGTTATTCACCAATAATTCAATTTTGGTTCCAACTGTCCAGAGAACTTTCTTCCAGAATGCAAATCCTTTATTTTGATGATCCGTGGCATATTTTAAACGAGGTTCTTTGCGTGGTTTTCGTAGCAAAGGTTTTCTTCGTGCAACTTTTCCATGCAGACCATTCTTTCTCAATGTATGACGTACAATAGAGGGATTGTACCACATCTTAATCTTATCGGTCTTAATATTTGATGAATATCACCTGCACTCACTCGTGGATTCCCAGCAGCCATTCTTTTAATCGGTGTAGCTGTACGTTCCAAAATCTTGCAAGGTCGTCTACAGTATACCTTGGTAGAGTTTTGATTGTTCCAAAGCCTAGCCATTCCTTTATACCTGTAGCAACCGTCGTCAATGGAATTCGAAGTTCTTCTCCTGTGTTCCTATAACTATTTCCAGACTCGTGTGCAGCAATAACAGATCTCTTAAGATCTATACACAGTTCTTTACCACAACGACGCATTGTGCTTAATAATGGCTCGTACAGTCATCAGTTTTCCAGGGAGATTTAGAGAAAATTCTAGAATTCAGAATTGCCAACAGTCTCTAATCAATAAACGGCCAACTACTGATAAAAAAATAAATAAATTCTTGGAGCTTAAGGTGGCCACACAAAGTATCAAATAATTTTGTAAGTAAATGTACTTAAACTTTTGCATTTTAACTTTATTTTCCTCAAATTCTTTATGTTTTACATTACATGCTGGAGTTAAGCTTCGCAATTTTTTTTAAACGAAAGGTAAACTTTTCATAACTATCGTATTCATGATGCAAGAGAGAAGGGTGAATATAACTGAAATATTTCTCAGTACGAATACTTATAATCACACACACAAGTTTAAAGTTTACAAATCAAATTATTAGTTTTTAATATTAAATTTGGCATTAATTCATAGATTTAATTGCCATTTATTTCATTGTTGACATCACTTGAAATTATCAACCTTGATTATACAATGATTCCTCAGAAGTTATACTCGTGAGGATAAGGCCTCCAGAGGCCTTTTCCTCAGTAGTGTAACTCGCTTCCATATTAGCCATTGGGTGTTATTTTACCTGCAACCAAGAAAAAAGGTCCCAAAAGACATTAGTTTGAAAAATTTTTTTTAGTTCTAATGTATTACTTTCTTATGTGTCACTTATGGGACACCCTGTAGTCATATATATATATATATATATATATATATACACCTCACAATGTTGCAATAGACTTTGCAATGTACCTGATGTCGTAAACTGCTAAATTCGGTTTAGAAAAATTGCTAAAAATTTGCTAAAAATTTGCTAAAAATTAGCTTGTTTTCGGCTCTGAGCAAACATTCGAATTTGCCACGGGGGTGGGTGGGGGTGGGGTGAATATCCGTACGAAAAATAGCACGTGGAAATTGAACGATCAATTTGATCGTTCGTGTCTCTTGAGTAACGATCAAACCGGAATTTGGACCATCTCTTTTCGTAGCAACTTTTTCTTTTTTAATTTAGATTTTTATAATTACGTTAGTTTCCCCTAATGGAACAAAACGATCTTACTGGTGTCATCTATTAATTATGAATGTTTCCCAACCGGGGTGACGCTGTACCCTGGGGTGTCACGAAATAAAAAAAAAAAACTGAAATAAAACATTCGTAATTGATTGTTTTCATAAGGAAACTGTATTAAGATCAATTAATTATAAATTGGGTAGTATTCTTGGGGGTCAGAGATGGGGGGTGGGGATGGATATTTAGCAGTGGGAAATGAAAATCCTTCGGGGCGCCCCGAACGAAAGAAATAGATGACACTTGGGTGCCTTGAGGCAGGACAGAGTGAGAGTCATTGAAATAGATTGAGTGCCATTTGTCAAAATTACTTTAGATTTGGGTATTGATATCGGATAGCTAGTTATACCCTCTACCGTAGCACTTTTCAACAAAGCTGCTACTCCCCCTCACTTATTTAATGAAAAGTAAACAAAAATATATACAAACATGTTTTGTTTCCTCTTAATGCAAACGCACAACATGTCTTTATTGACCCCATTAGCCAATCACAACACTTGTTCGTTTATTTACAGAATGGAGTATGTACACAGAGGGTTGACAAAAATAGACACCTTCAATTTTTGCATAGTTTTTTTTTTATTTGATAATAAACGTCAATAAATAACAGATTTATCGAATCAATACAATTAGAATCGTGCTGCTTTCCCCTTTGAATTATGTGAAGCTGGCACACGTTCTGGCATTCCATTAATGAGCTTTGCCATTTGTTTGAGGACAATTATCCTGGTGCCTATTTAACTTGTCAACCCTCTGTAGATGATAACTTTCATCCTACTGAGAAAAAATAATCTATACTATAATAAGAGAGCTGTCCGTCCGTCTGTCACACTTTCAGAAATTACACTAATATAATACTGGGTGATCCAGATAAATGGGACCCATAAAAAAAAGCCAAATATTCTTAATATTTAATTCCTTTCATAAAAACTATATATCATTCGAAAGAGTAGAGTTACAAGTTTATTATGAAATATTTATTTTTAAAAATGACTCCTTTCAAATGTGCTCCATTAGTTGCCAAGCATTCCAGTGTTCTCGCTTGTAAGTTCTGCATCACTTTTGCAAGAGTGTGCGGTGGTATGGCCTGTATCTCATTTGTGATGGCGGCCTTCAATTCTTGCAAGGTCGTTGGGTTATTTCTGTAGACCCTACTCTTTAAATATCCCCAGAGATAATAATCTAAGGGAGAAAAATCCGGAGACCTTGCGGGCCATTCAACGTCTCCAAATCTTGAGATTAACTCGCCTGGAAACGTTTGACGCAAAACTGCCATGCAGTTCCTCGTGGTATGGCAGGTAGCTCCGTCTTGTTGGAACCAGTGGTTTTCTAGACAAAGATCTCTTAATTTAGGAATAAGGAAATCGGTCAACATTTTTTCGTAGCGATCACCATTTACAATGACCGTGTTTCCGGTGGAATCCTCGAAAAAGTACGGCCCTATGATCTGAGATGCAGTAAGACCACACCAAACAGTTACACGCTGACTATGCAACGGGACTTCGGTAATATTCAATGGATTTTCTGTTGCCCAGAAACGACAATTTTGTTTGTTTACAGTTCCATTCAAGTGAAAATGGGCTTCGTTGACATAATCAAAGTTGCTAGAAAATTGGTGGTGTCATTTACCTTCTGTTGGATCCATTGACAGAATTGTCGTCTTCGTGCGAAATCTCCATCGTTTAGTTGTTGCACTGTTTGAATTTTATATGGAAAGAGCATTAAATTTTGCTTGAATATACGGTGTGTTGTTCCATATCCAACTCCTAACAGCTGAGAAGCACGTCTGATGCTTATGTTAGGATTATCCTGTACAATTTCATGAGTTCTGCTAATGATCTCGTCTATCCTTGCTGTGCGCACTCTTCCAGTTGGTTTTCTTTTTCCAATGCTGCCAGTTAGGGAAACATTTCTGACACACCGACGGATTACTTTCTTAGAAGGTGATTTTGACATCTGAAAATTTGTCTTGAAAGATCTTTGAGTTGAAACTACACTTCTTCCATGCTCATAATATTGCTCAGTTATGAAACGCAGCTGTTCCACAGTCCATGCAGTCATCTTGAAGGGTTAGTTTTAACTAACACTTTTATTTTGTTTTGTATCTTATCTTGTCTCGTATTGTCAAAACCTATACAATCCTGTACAAACTTGTAACTATCCTCTTTCGAATGATGCGTATGATTTTATAAAAGGACTTATACTTTAAGAGTTACAGGGGTTTCTTTTGGGTCCCATTTCTCTGGATCACCCTTTATAATTGTATTACGGGCGGCAATGTGAAGCTCAAGATTTTATGACTGTGTTCTTTTCTATAGTTTTATTGACCAAATAATTGAACCGACAGTAATTGCGAGTTCAATTATTTGGTCAGGGGAGTTTTGGGGGATATCTGATCAGATTCAGAAATCTTGACACAATGTGAAGCTCAAAATTTTCACGGCTGCGTTCTTTTCTGTAGTTTAGCCTGTCTGTTTGTGAAATTTATCCCGGGCAGTAATGGTAAAAGGGTGGGGGTAATGGGGGACGGGGTTAGCTCCCAAGTTGCATAAAGGGGGGTGAGGTACCCGGGGGGTACCTAACCTTAACCCGGGCAACGCCGGGTACCTCACCTAGTAATAATAATAATAGCTCCAGGCAACAGGTATATAGAAGAATAGGAAATCAAACGCCCACTAGAGGGCGGCTATATATATATATATATATATAAACGAACACCAGAGAAAATAAACATCTTTCAAGGTTTAATCAGTACTAACGTTTCGGAATGCACTAATTCCATCTTCAGGGCTAAAACAATAAAAGGCGAATTCACATACAAAATACAAATTGCAGTTGTAAGTTACTTAATAACAATTTAAAGTAACAAAGTTAAAATTATAAAATGTAGCTAAGAAAAAATATAAAAGTATTAAAACTAAAAGTTAAATAAATAAAATAAACAAGTACCTTAACTAAAACATAGCAGATCTACCGATGATTCATCAGAATTGAGGTCTGCTTTTAATTTATAAATGAACAAAGATTCCATAATTTTAAGCTTAAGGTCAGAGATTCCGGCAGCAAGTACGGCGAAACTAAGACTGTAAAATTAGGTGGTTACTGTTGCGTGAATGGTTACGTATAAGAGAATTAGGTGGTTTGCTGAGAGGCAAATTTGTACGGACCGATTTACCGAGATGTTCGTAAATACGAGATTTTAGGTGTCTTTGTTTTACCAATATATGACCCCATACAATGGTCACACTTGTATCGGTAAACTATGGATGACGTAAGAAGTGTAGGAATAACATCCTCGTATTTAAATAAGTGATAAATCGATTTAGACAGGGTGAATATAATTTTTATACATAGTTGTGGGTAGAATTCCTCGAGCAATTTTAAAAGTTTCTTTCTAATTTTAAAACTTGAAGTTTCCATATAAGGTAAAGTGAAATACACGATATCTTTGGGAACTGTAATTACGTCTCTAGTTGTGGAGTTTATTAGTCTATTTAGGGTTCTGCCTAGAGAAGTTTTAGTTAAGGTACTTGTTTATTTTATTTATTTACCTTTTAGTTTTAATGCTTTTACATTTTCTTAGCTACTTTTTATAATTTTAACTTTATTATTTTAAATTGTTATTAAGCAACTTACAATTGCAATTTGTATGTGAATTCGCCTTTTATTGTTTTAGCCCTGAAGATGGAATTAGTACATTCCGAAACGTTGGTACTGATTAAACCTTGAAAGATGTTTATTTTTTCTCTGGTGCTCCTGTTTATTATTAAATTGCGTTTTCCACGCTATCAATCAATAGCCGATACACACACACACACACACACACACACACACACACACACACTAGGGTCACTCAATATATTTTGCCCCAACCTTTTTTCTTACCTAAATAATAGGCCATAGGGCTGAAATGTCTTTTTGGCCGTAAGTTTGAACTTTCTGCACTTCACATAACCTGATTTTTCCAGTTTGAACCTCCTCTCCTTGTATAAAACCGCTTTTAAACACCTTGTATAAAACCGATGGTTAACGCAGTTTCAGAAATGGTGTCTGACAGTCATGTGCGTCGTAAACAGAGCTGTTATCGAGTTCTTAACTGCAGAGAAGGAAACAGTTGGAAGTATTCACAAACGTCTACAAAACGTTTACGGAGATGCTGTTGTTGATCGAAGCACAGTTGGACGCTGGTCTAAACGTGCTACATCATCAGAGAGAGGGAGAGCCAGCCTCGATGATGAGCCACGCAGCGGTCGCCCGGCATCGGCTATGACATCTCACACTGTGCAACGTGCTAACAGCGTCATTCGATCAAATCGGCGCGTCACATACAAGGAGCTATCACTGGAGTTAGGAATGAGTGAAGGAAGTGTGAATATGATAATTCAGTAACTGGGATACTCAAAAGTGTGTTCACGGTTTGTTCCTCGCGAACTGACTGACAAGATCACCAAGCCCAAAGAAAAGAAATTGCTTCAGAGTCGTTGGTTCGATACGAGACAGGAGGAGATAACTTCCTTTTACGAATTGTGACTTGGGATGAGACGGGTACACCACTTTGAACCTGAAACAAAACGCCAATCCATGGAGTGGCATCACGCAGACTCCCCACGCAAGAAAAAGTTCAAAATGGCTCCCTTTTCAGGAAAGGTTATGGCCGCCATCTTCTGGGACATGAAACGAGTGATTCTGGTTGACATTATGAAGAAAGGACAAACAATCAACTCAGAGGCATATATTGCTACCCTCCAGACACTCATAAAGCGAGTTCGACCGGAGAGAAAACTGGAAGACGTCCTTTTACACGATAACGCAAGACCACACAACAGTTCGCAAACGAGAGAGGCCATCACAAAAAGTCGCTTGACTGTGTTACCCCACCCTCCATACAGCCCGGATCTGGCACCTTCAGACTTCCATTTGTTTGGGCCAATGAAGGATGCTATTCGTGGAAGAAAGTTTCAGAGTGACAATGAGGTTGTTGAGGAGGTTAAGAGGTGGCTCCAGCGGACTTTTACCAGCAAGGAATAAAGGCCCTTGTTTCGAGGTGGAGGAAACCGTAGAAAAGGATGGAGACAATATGGAAAAATAAAAACTTGTAAAAACGGTATGTAACTACTTGTGTACAAACTTTCTGGAACTTACAAGGAAACTTGGGAAGAAAAAAAAAAAGTGGGGGCGAAATATATTGAGTGGCCCTCGTGTGTGTGTGTGTGTGTGTGTGTGTGTGTGTGTGTGTGTATTAGTGATGTAGCGGTTGCGGAGCTTACAAATAGAGTTCCGCGCGGTTACGGCTGCGGTTATGTACCCTATATCATCATAATATTAACTAAGAATAAACACCACAATAAAATATCGCGTTTTAACCACACTTTTCACAGTTTACAATATAATGACTATAATCTAAACTGTAAAAAGTTTTTCCAGGATGCGGGACGAGGACCCAACGCGTTTTGCATCCCACCAACCACTTTCCCCAACCACCGCCAATTCGAAAGTGGTGTGTGTGTGTGTGTGTGTGTGTGTGTGTGTGTGTGTGTGTGTGTGTGTGTGTATACACTATTCAATCCTTATATTTAAATTTAATTGCTGGAAGGATGTATTTCAAAAATAAAAGTTTTCAGCTTTGTCCCCCTTCAGCCTATTCCTTTTTTCGTCGTAGATGATCCCTGCTCCACTAAATAATTGTTCACTAGGAACACTTGAGGGAGGACATCCAAGGACTTTTTTACACCCTTGAGTGAAGGCATGAGGCATGATAGGAACAGCATTTGGCGACGTTTATAGCATTTATAGCCATTGCACTAGCATTTATAGCATTTGGTTGCCCTAGTAAGAAGATATCCTCAAACAACTGCACTGACAAATGTGGTTGCGGACAACCGCTACATCATTAATATATGTATGTACTTTGCTATGCAAAAGTCTCCGACATTTTAAATTTTTTCAACAAATTGTACATGAGCAGTTAATATTAAGCATTGTAGTAGCTAATCCCTCACATTTAACATTCAAATACAATTGCTGACACCTTGTAATGGTTTTTATTGTTACTAAAATAATTTTTTCCTCGCTACACATTCATTAACCTTCATGTTAATTTTTGTACTCCAAATATAAAAATCTACCAAGATCAGTTGTTTGGTTTAAAAAAATGGCTAACATTTCATTTGAAGATCGCTATAGAATTGCCTTTCTGTTTAAAGGAGGAAAAACAGTGAAATAGCGCGCATCACTTAATTTTCAAGGTGTGGTATTGGAAGCATTATCAACAAGTACAAAGAAACATCTTCTGTAATTGATAAATCCAGGACTGGAAGACCCAAAAAGCTATCTAACAACGACCAGCAATACCTGAAGATATTATCTTTAAGGAATAGAAAAGCCAAGTGTTGAATTGGTAACAGAACTGGCAGAAGGCTCGGGTGTCGTTGTCCATTCATCAACAGTACGAAGGTCACTTTTGAAATCAGGACTTAAAGGATGTGTTGCAGTAAGAAAACCTACTAAGAAAGGGGAACAAAGATAAAAGACTAAAATATGTACGAGAACAGAAAAATTGGACATGGAACAATGGTCGAAGGTGCTTTGTACGGACGAGTTAAAGTTCCAGTTCTTTGGATATAATCGAAGACAGTATGCGAGACGATGAACAATTGAAATTTATAGTCTTACTTGAAGCCAACAATTATGTATGGAAGAGGTTCAGTTCCAGTGTAGGGGTGCATCTGCCCAAGTAGTTTTGGAAAATTGCTGAAAATTGATGGTATATTAAATGCTGCTAGGTAACACAGATTTTGATCCACCTTGCTATCCCTAATGATACAGCAAGGCCTATTGGTCTAAACTTTATCTTACAGCAAGATAATGGTCCAAAGCAAGCAGCTGCAATAATTAAAACCTATTTGCAAACGAAAAAAGGAAGCTGGAGTCCTTCAATGCATGGTATGGCCCCTTCAAATCCCAGATCCCAATATAATCGAAGCACTATGGGACTATTTGTATATAAAAAAAAAGTTAGTGTGTCCCACCAACTTAAATGATTTGTGGAAGGTCTTGGAAGAAGCGTGGAACACAATATCACGAGTTTTTAACCAAATTATTTGAAAGTGTCCCGAGAAGAATTTCAGTGGTTTTAAAGAAAAAGGGGTGGACACTGGACACCATCACTAGTAGTTTATATCAAGGTATATTCTATATAAATATGGTTAATTTTAATTTGATTTTTACAGTTCATTAAAGATGTATTCGAATTGAATATACAGTTTTAGTTTCTTCACGAGTCAGAGTGGAAAAATGTCTAAACCTTTCACACAGCAGTGTATATACTGTGTGTGTGTGTGTATATATATAATTAACAAGAGTTCGAACCCAATACCTCTTGAGTAGAAGGTGAGGGCGCTGACCCTTACCTTACGACAAGATAAAAGTTAGTACAACGTGGTTCATATTTCAACACTTGAATGAATATAAAAGCTTTCGCGTCCAGGTGTTTTCTGTGTTAACCCTAACCCCTGAACTCGAGGTAATGGTCAATGTTCTTGCCTTTTACTCAAGTGGCGCTGGTTCGAATCACTGAGGATATTTTTGCCTTCAGTATTATCAACACTACACAACAACTCTATGATGCCTCATTAAGAGAAGTAATTAAATTGTTAAAATGTACACATTAAACAGCAGAGGAAAGAGCAAAGAGCCTTGTATAACGCCGCATGAAGAACCAAAACACTGACAGTGCATTGACTATCTAACCATAAACTAATATTATATATATATATATATATATATATATATATATATATATAGTACATGATGAATTTCACATTTAAACACGTGAATGATGTAAAACCTACAAGAAAAAAAAATTATTCCGCGAGCTTTCGTGTATTCAGCAGTACACCTCGTCAGGTGTATTGCTGAATATATATATATATACATTCATCATATATATATATATATATATATTATATATCAAGGGCGTAGGAACAGAGGGGGCCGGAGGGGCATTGGTCCACCCACTTTTCAGCTCTAAAATGAAATTCAACTTAAAATAATGATTAGTTAATTAATTATTGCATAACTCATTATGGTAATAGTTAATGTAGGTCGAGTTATAAAAGAATACATGGTTCACCATATACAAGGTAATTTAGCCCAATTTTCAGAAAATTGTCTCAATTTCTACCGATAGTCGATCTGCATCACTTGGCAACATTGGTCACTCGGGTTTTTTTTTTTTATTACCTAAATACCTATGACCTACCACAACGTAAATGAATACCATATTCGTAAACATTCTATGGTCTATTCATATACTATACTAGGGTCCATTCGGAAGTTACGCGTGTTACAGGGAGTCTGTGTAACTAGGAATTTCATGAAATCCCCAAAATGTTCAGGGATTTCATGCAAGGTTAAATCGTGATATTGTCGTTACACTTACGAGAAAATTATTGGATGCCCGGTTAGGTTAACCGTACGCCCTTGACGATTGGTTAGGTTAAGTGGTGATATTTACGTTAAAATTTGGATGTAATGTACAGTATATCTTGTGTAATGTGTTCTTTCTGAATAAAGATTATCATCATTATTAAAACCAACGAACATATCACGACTTAACTTTACACGACATCCTTGAACATTTCGCATCATGCGAACTTTTTTCTGTTTTTGGAATACAACTCTCGCATTCGTCGAGGACCTGATCCTGATCCTGATCCTGATATATATATATATATATATATATATATATATATATATATATATATATCAGGTCCTCGACGTAGGCGAGGGTTGTGTTCCAGAAACAAAAAAGTTTGCATAATGCGAAATGGCATAAAACAAATACCTCTTTGAATGGTCTGCAGGCTGGTGCAAGAGAGGCAGTAGGCCGCATAAGAGCCTGCATAAGACCGAATTTCTCCTGCAGATATTGAATTTCTGATAGGAATAGGATCCTCGATAGCGAAATCGCATATAGCGAGTCCACATACAATGTGTTTCATAACATGTGGCACGCACTTTCAGGATGGATTCAGGACCTGAAAACAATGAAAAAAGTTCATATAAACATTTGCCCGAAATCGCTTTGTTTCCGAGTTACAGCCCGTTTTGTGTTCCAGCAATTCTTTCCACACTGTTTACAAACACTGCTTGCCGACAATGTTTGTGAGCGTGTACGAGACTTATTTCATATATGGCCTTGCGGATTGTAATGTTTCGTACACTCTATGACATGTTTCAATATCGTTGAGTGTAGAGCCATCAGTCAGTCAGAGGTGCATCACAGTGTTTCACTGTTCGTATTCGTAACTTCTTACCGTGAATAAGTGCAGTTCAGTTAAAAAAACCATAGGTTTTGTGCTATTCAGTGATAGTGACCTTTCAGAGAATAGACGAGCGTCTTGATGATGGAGGATCATTCAACAAGCGAGTTTCAGATGGTGATAGACCAATCAGCGCCAGAACTGTTGAATTGGAGCAGCAGGTCCTGAATCGCGTGGAGGAACATCCTGGTGTCAGCACCCGAAGGATAGCAGTAGCAGAAGAGGGTGTAAGATACATAACTGTGTGGAGAATTTTACGGGAACAGCAGCTTTACCCGTATCACATTCAGAGAGTACAAGGCCTTACTGAAGCTGATTTCCTACCACGAGAAGCTTTTTGTACTTGGTTCCTTCAACAGTGTGCTCGCGATCCTCTTTTTCTGTCCTCCGTGTTGTTTTCTGATGAGGCTGCCTTCACAAGAAATGGCGTGACCAATTTTCACAACACCCATCACTGGGCCGAAGAGAATCCGTATGCCATCATCCAGTCGAGGCACCAACAAGAATTTAGTGTCAATATATGGGCAGGACTTATTTCCGACAACTTAATGGGTCCTTTTGTTTTGCCTCGAAGATTAACAGGAGAATCCTATTCCAATTTTTTAAGGAATGATTTAAGCGATTTACTAGATGAACTTCCTCTTGGTGTCAACGTCGTACGTGGTTTATGCATGACGGCGCTCCGCCTCATTTTAGTCGAGTAGCCAGACTATTTGGATGACCATTTCCCTGATAAATGGATAGGCCGTGGAGGACCCATTGCGTGGCCTGCTCGCTCTCCGGACCTGAATCCACTCTATTTTTACCTGTGGGGTCATCAAATCCATCGTTTACGTGACATCCATTGACAACGTTGAAATGCTTCGCCAACGTGTAGAACAAGGATGCCAGAAAAACGGAACAATACCTGGAATGTTTGAACGCGTCAGGCAGTCTATGAATGCGTGTTTCAGGCGTGTGTTCAAGCGCAAGGTGGTCATTTTGAGCACTTCCTTTAAAGGTAAAGCGGATACTTGCTGGAACACACAACGGGCTGTAACTCGGAAACAAACCGATTTCGGGCATAGGTTTATATAAACTTTTTCATTGTTTTCAGGTCCTGAATCCATCCTGAAAGTGCGTTCCACATTTTATGAAACATCCTGTATATCGAAAACCTATTTATATATATATATATGAGAGAGAGAGAGAGAGAGAGAGAGAGCAGCAGCATGTTACACTTCATGACATTTATTTGTTAATCGGAAATTTCCCTCAATGAAAATGATTTTTGCCGATTTGGTTCGGTGAATTCAAAACCAATTATGATTTTTGCTGCTTTTAATTATTAAATACTAATTATTATTAATTATATATCAAGGACAATATTACACTTTCTTTTCTTACTCGTTTCATCAAAAAAACCTTTGATGAAATGTTAAAATTTAGTGTTAAAATCTAAAGCTAACATGAAGATACAAGATGCTAAAATGCTATAAAATGTGGCTAAAAAATGTAGTCTCCTTTTTTACAACCAACCTTTTCAGAAACACCTTTCTCCTAATTAAATTTAACTTAATCCGTCTTAATAATAAGAGGATTTTGACCTCCATTTGTCTTAATCAGTGTTATTTTAACATTAAAATTATCTTTTAGAGATAATGTTGTCCGGAAACAATTAGCTTAACTGCAATATTATTCTGTATAACTGCACAACAGTAAAATAAAATCCTCATTGTAAATCTTTTTCATTTTTTGTAATTAATTTGCATTTAAAATAATAAAATTAATAATTTACTGTAATTAAATGATAAATTTAATACCTTCAAGCCAAATTTATTCTCCTATAACACCACATTTTCTTTCTTTCCCAATTTATTATTATTGAAAAAAAGTGAGTTTTCTTTTTCATTTTAATCGAAAAGTTTCCTAAAAAGAAATTGTTGGAACACTGCGCACAAGTAACCTTTTATTGAACTTTCCACGCATGATGCTTATTCCGATTTCAGCGATGTGTAAAAATTCTTTATAAGAATCTTGTAGTCATTATAAGAAGCTATATTTATAGGTCATTTAGTGGATAATTAATTATTAATTATTAATAATTAATGATTTTTGTCTTTCTTCAGAATTAGAAAAGAAAAAAATGACGATCAATTCCGATTGATTTCATTCGGCGGCGTAGGAACGACGACATCGACATTTATCATAACCAAAAACAACAACAACAACAACAACAACGACAATAATACAAAAATATAGTGTTTAAAAAAGATGGACTTTTCGCTGATGACTTCAATGAGTTCATCGACTTTGTCTTCCTCGACCGGATCGGCCGAGTCGACAGGCGTCGGCGAAGAATCCGTGATGTCATACGACTTCAGACGAACACTTCCTCGGCGTCCGAGTTGGAATTACCAAAGAAAAGATGTCACCAACGAGCAAAGAGTCAAGGTAGGCAGAGCTGGGCAGTATTTAAATACATTTGTATTTAAATACGTATTTAAATACATTTGTGTATTTAGAACTGTATTTATAAATACATTGTTTTTCATGTATTTAAATACAGTATTTAAATACTTTAATGAGTATTTAAATACAATGTATTTAAATACTCAAAATATAAAAATGTAAATACTTTTACTGGTTTAATACACGTTCTGTACTAGCACTGTACGACGCGTCGACAGTGTAGTACAGCATGGTTCATGTTTCAACGTGTCAGTTCAATCAGTTGTGTGCCACTCTTAGTCGAAAGCGGTTGATTTCTTTATCGTGTGCGTGTTCATGGCTTCAACAAGCAAATCCGGTGAATCAGTGATATATCTGCAGATAACAATTTAGTGCACCCTCTGTTTGATGGAAAATACTTTAAAATTAAATCTAAAGACGGTAATAAGGTAAAGTGCACCTGCTTGCTGTGTAAACACGAAGTCTCTGCTGCAAGCAATGCTACAACGAATCTGTACACTCATCCTTTATCAAGCATTTTATATTGTTGTTACTCATGAATTAGTGAATGCATATGTTAAAATTTGTATGTATTTAAAATGTATTTACAAATGTATTTAAATACAATTGATGTATTTTGTATTTAGTATCTAAATACATTCGTAAAATGTATTTAGTATTTAGTATTTAAATACATTTCTCCCATGTATTTAGTATTTAGTATTTAAATACATTCAATGTATTTATTGCCCAGCTCTGAAGGTAGGATACCCGCGTTCTCGTTCTCTCTCTCTCTCTCTCACTATCAAGGTAGTTGGTCTTTCATCAAGCCCCAAAAACTGAAGGGAAGACATTTCACGTAACTAATCACCTTCTAAACCTCGATTGATAAGTCTGATTAGACATATTTCATTCCTTCAAACGTTAGAAACGTCCTGCGATGTTTGAGTCTCATTTCCGAAACCATTTAACATCATATACGTTAAATTCATTCCTTTTATATTAATTTGTATTCTCTATTCGCGAATGTCAGCAAATGAATCAAAGAAATTGCTGGATTATTTGTTGGAAATATGCATTGTACCGAAAAAAGAATAGATATACCCGTGCGACATACCCATCCTACCCTTTGTGTGATATACTTGCGCTCAGCCACGTAATTGATAGTACAAAAAATTATGTTTTCATCAAGAATAATTTTATTGGAAAAGTAATTTTTATTTAGTTATCCATGAAACCACACTCCTTTGCTAGCATACATAGAAAACGTACTTGATTAATATAACTTCAGTAACTATTATATTATTTTAGTTCGCGAATGAAATTAAGAATATGGACAACGCAAGAGAGAGATTTTTACCTACAACTAAATTAAAATATATAAAAACTAGAAATTTTATTACTTTGCAATTTATTTTTATTTTTTAATAATATTAAAGCTATGACATTAAAAAATAAAAATGTTACTGATCTAAGAATAATTTGTTTTGTAATTTTTTTTTTTATTCTTTTACAGACATTTGTTTATGATACTGTAAGTCTAATCATACTTAGATTCTTATTCAATTAAGGTCACGATTCTCATTTTGTACGTGAACAGATTTGATGTAAAAAAAAGCCACTATGGTATTTTGGCCACACTGACATCACGTTTATAGTATTTTGATTGCCAGTGATAATGTCAAAATTTCGTTGGCTTTAATTTACTGAAACAAATCTAATCATGATTCACCATTATTACGACATAATTAAATCTCCATGGCAACGCGATGCGGAGCAAGTATTCGTCGCGCGTTGAAATCACCATGGAAACGCAATCTACAATAGCTACTCATCGCGCGTTGAAATCACCATAGCAAAGTTAATACAATTATTTTCTCTAGCAGTTACCGCTATTTTTGATAAATAGACTAGTCACTCCAGCGAAGCTTTATTTCAACCGCGTTCGAACGTGAAATTTACGCACATGTTTGCGTGACGCATTAAAAGGAAAACTTGTATTTTCAATGCTCTCGTTTGTGAATGTTGCATCTATTTCAACAACACTTTTGTGTGTGTGTGTGTGTACACAGTGTATATAGTCTGCCAATAAACATATACATACATATACATATACATATATAATTAATAATATATATTATATATATATATATAACATCCAAATAAGTAGGTTCGGGTAAAAAACTTTCTCAGTAGATGCAATTAAAGAAAACGGGATGTCGAGTTTGTGTGGATTGTCATTTTTAAATAGATTCAGTGGGAGATAGGTACTGAAACTTGAGAGATTTTTCATGAAGAACCTTTCTAGTTGCAATCATAGCGTCCATTTACATTACTTTAATTAGCATTTCTCTTATTTATCGACTGTTCACAATTCCTCATAACTCTCATAATAAACGAATTTGTTTTCACTTTTCTTTCACGCCAGACAAGTCTCAGTATTTACATCAATCACACAGAATGTTCATGCTTATTGTTTTTGTCACTAGCTGTACCAAACATGTCTTTACAAATTGAAGCGTATCGTTACACAACGTTTAAAATGTTATAATTAATGCTTTATGATATCAGATCTCGTATAAAAAGCATTATTTTCTGTACAAATGGCCACAAAAATACTTTCAATCCTAATATATAGAGTGAACCAAAAGTAGGTGGACAGTAAATGATAACGTTTATTTTGAGAATACATATTTAATTTTTTTGTATACTATAATACAAAATAAAATTTAAATAAATTTAGCTATAATATTTAATATAATATAACACAAACACCATAGTTTAATGAACACCATAGTTATATAATATAACACAAACCGTATTCAACCTACTGTCCACCTACTTTTGGTTCACCGTGTATGTACGTATAGTATGCAACATACGCCTTTTCGCCTGTATTAAAAACGTAAAAGTATCATCATGCGATCTTAGTTTCCGCAATGACGTGAGCCCTAACATTTAATTTAAAATTATTAACAGATCATTCGAGGGAACTGTACATCGATCTCATTATAACTTCTGACTCATAATAACCGCCATACATATTTACACGAGTTCAATTTAAATATATATATATATATATATATATATATATATTATACAGTGGTGTAGTGCTAAATAAAGAAGTGAGGGAACGCATTTTGAAAGTATTACTCACATGCGGGGGGGGGACAATAGCGAGCGCGGCGAGCCCATACAGCTGGGGGTCCGGGGCCACTGTAAGCCCCCGGGAAATCTTTTGAATCTGACCAATTTCAGGGATATTTTGAGGTCATATGCACTGGATATTAGGATATATTCCAAGGTTGAAGATGCAGTATTTCCAGTGTCAATAGATATATGACATCCAGTACGATCAATAAAAATAGCTAACAACTGGAATGATTAACTAAAAAAAATTAACAACTGGTACGCCGTGGTGACTGTTTCATCAGATCTTTATAGGCTAGCATTGCCTCAGTCGAAGCTAAAAGAAATGAAACAGTTAATGATTCTTATATTTCTTCTAGGGGTGGGAATTAAAATTTCATGACGTTAGAGATTTGTAAGTTCGGATTTATTTGAAATAGTGAGGGAACGCCGTTCCGTCTACCAAAAAAAGTAAGGGAACGCCGTTCCCACAGCACTACACAATGTGTATATATATATATATATATATATATATATATATATATATATATATAATATATACAAGGAGTTTGTATGTGCCATTCCAACAGAAGGCAGGAAGTGTCTGAACCCTGTTTCTCCCATCACTGTCCTCTTCATCTGGCCTTTTACATGTCACGTCTACCCTGTGAGCAGCCCAGCATACTCTCAAATAGTGATGTAGGTCACATCCGCATCCGCATCCGCGGAACATCCGCACATTTTCTTGCATCCGCATCCGCACTTTGGACTGCGGATGTCCAGCGGATGTGGACCGTTGAGATAAAACGTCATTAATAAGCGGAAATTATCAAATTCTACTATATTAATAGAACTAGTTCATTGTGCGCAAAAGCGATGCAAGCGACAAGACGAGAGGCTGTTCTTGTATGAAGTTACTCTCTTGCAACCTACTTAGATCCACGTTACAAAGCTAAGTTATTTTCACCTAGTACATTAGAACGAGTTAAATCATCACTTGGCAAAGCAGTTGAAGAGTTTCAATCTCTTGAATCTGTCGCTTCGCCACCCACCAAAAGAATAAAAGTTTCAGTGACAGAACCAACACCTTCAACAAGCAAATCTATCACAGAATCTGTCTCTCAGTTTCTTGAGTCAAGCAGCAATGACGAGACCTACGCGATGCCAAAAGATGTAGTAAAAATGATCGAGAGCTATCACCAAGAAAAACGCCTGGTTGCATGTGACAATCCTATTAGTTGGTGGAAAAATAAGCAGAATATCTATCCATACTTGAGT
The DNA here is from genome assembly GCA_023014485.1 of Bathynomus jamesi. Lineage (NCBI taxonomy): Eukaryota > Metazoa > Arthropoda > Malacostraca > Isopoda > Cirolanidae > Bathynomus > Bathynomus jamesi. Next base: position 118,704 of record JAJOZX010003986.1, read on the forward strand.
AAACTTGCAAGGAAACATTTAGCCTGTCCTCCAACAAACGTACCAAGCGAGAGATTATTAGCAGTGCTGGATTAATATATGATGAAAAGAGAAACAGACTGGCAGCAGAAAGGCAGAAAAATTAATGTTTCTTAAGCATAACCTTCCTATAATTAAGTTTGAACATTAAACGATGAACATCTTAGTTTACTTTATTTTAATTACTCATTTATAAATATGCCTAGTAAAACTTTAAACTTAATATAAATAGTTATCAAGCTAATTAAAGATCTCTTTCTATAAGGGTGGAGGTTGGGGAAAGAGGACAGTGGGGTGCATTTGAGTTGGGTTCACGTCCCGCATCCTGGTAACACAATTATGGTTTCTAATTGTGGCTGAAACTCAACAAAATATAACGAATTTATTTGCAGACGAATTCACTAATTGATTTCTATATTAGTTAGATGCTTGATATTATTTTATATGTTCAGAGAAAAGTACAGCAATTATTGTACAATTAATCAATTATACTACATTATAGCTACAGCTCTCTCTATATAATAACTTATTATATACGTTAAACACAACAAATCTCGAATATATCCTAAAAAATAACGAAAATGTAGACATCCGCATATATTGAAATCAAACATCCTCATCCGCAGATGTGAAAAAAATGACATCCGCTACATCACTACAGTCTCAAATACGCGCTTCTCACTATATTCCTTACTACACACGCATGCATCTTACACACTACACTCTTTTCAAAAAAGGTGTAATTTCAGTAGTCTCGGAGATTCGCGATTGTCCCCTCCTACATTTTCTCAGTAATTGTTTTCAGACTATTAGTTGCTACTAATCTTCTTATTATTATTATCATATATATATATATATATATATATATATATATATATATATATATATATATACATATATACATATATACATATATATAAAACATCCAAATAAGTAGGTTCGGGTAAAAAACTTTCTCAGTAGATGCAATTAAAGAAAACGGGATGTCGAGTTTGTGTGGATTGTCATTTTTAAATAGATTCAGTGGGAGATAGGTACTGAAACTTGAGAGATTTTTCATGAAAACCTTTCTAGTTGCAGTCATAGCGTCCATTCACATTACTTTAATTAGCATTTCTCTTATTTATCGACTGTTCACAATTCCTCATAACTCTCATAATAAACGTATTTGTTTTCACTTTTCTTTTCATGCCAGACAAGTCTCAGTATTACATCAATCACACAATGTTCATGCTTATTGTTTTTGTCACTAGCTGTACCAAACATGTCTTTACAAATTGAAGCGTACCGTTACACAACGTTTAAAATGTTATAATTAATGCTTTATGATATCAGATCTCGTATAAAAAGCATTATTTTCTGTACAAATGGCCACAAAAATACTTTCAATCCTAATATATGTACGTATAGTATGCAACATACGCTTTTCCAACTGTATTGAAAACGTAAAAGTATCATCATGCGATCTTAGATTCTGCAATGACGTAAGTGAGCCTTAACATATAATTTAAAATTATTTAACAGATCTTTCGAGGGAACTGTACATCGATCTCATTTTATTTATATTTATTATTATATATATTATATATATATATATATATATATATATATATGGCATTCCAACAGAAGACAGGAAGTGTCCGAACCCTGTTTCTCACATCACTGTCATCCTCACCTGGCCTTTTTACATGTCTCCTCTACCCTGTGAGCAGTCCAGCACACTCTCAAACACGCGCTTTTTCACTATATTCCTTACTACACACGCATGCATCTTACACACTACACAGTCTTTTCAAAAAGGTGTAATTTCAGTACTCCAGAAGACTCGCGATTGGCCCCTCCTTCCTGCATGCATCGTATATATTACGAAACAATTTATAAAGTTCTCTCTTATTGCTTTCCTTATTGTAATGGGTATCACAACCGATTTTTCAATATTATTTAAGTATTATGTTGAGCAACATACCCCCCCCCCCACAGACTAGTTTCTTAGCATAATCATGAAACAAGATTATATTAATATATATGAAAATGAAAAGGTTTATTGGCAGACTATAGTCAATATGACAAATATTATTAATACAATGACAGTTCATACACTAAGGATAGAAATACTGTGTATATACAATTGATTAGAAATAATACTGCACTGTCGAAGTTAAGTGGAGCTACAGACAGACGTTTTCGTACCAAGAAGTCCATAGCTTAGAGGATAAATGGCAGGACTCATGGATAGCTTGGATGATCGGGTTGGTTGACTTTTTAATTCTTTGCATTAGACTGTGTTGAGCACGTCTTGTTACCTCCGGGAAGCTCGGAACATTGCGGGTAGCAAACATTTGCGAAGCTGAGCATCTCGGGGGTAATTTATGTAAGAGTCTAAAAGACCTGTTGTACATCAAATTTAGGGTTCTGCCAGAACCTTTTTTATAATTCACCCAGAGTTGCTGACCGTATATATTACTGCAGAAAGCACGAAAGTGTCTTTAGCTTCACTTGTACAGAAACGAAAGTTCCTTATGGTCATGTGTATATATATATATATATATACAGGGCGTCCCAAAAAAATGTATACACACTTTAACAGCTGATAGCTCAATTGATGTTTCTTTCTTTCCAAGTTAAACCCATTAGAATTAATAATGGCAGTCAGACTAAGCTTTGAACAAAGGAAATTCATTCTAAAATGCTACTGGAAGTGTGAAAACGCAGTTGAAGTGCAAAGACAGTTTAGGAGGGAGTTTCCAAACAGATCCACCAACGCGACTTACCATCACTCGAATTAGAGATAAGTTTGAAGCCGATGGAACTGTTCAGAATGTCCACAAGAAGCGTTCCGGAAGACCACGGACATCGACAAGCCCCACAAAGCAAGAAAGAGTACTGGAAACGTATCACCAAAGTCCAAGAAAATCTGTGCGGCAAGCGAGTCGTGAGGTAGGAATTTCAGAATCGTCTGTCCAACACATTTTGAAGCGCTGTCAATGGAAAAGTTACATTCCAAGATTAGTCCATGCTATTAATGAAGATGATCCGGACCGAAGAGTGGAGTATTGCGAGTGGTACTTGGCACGATGTGGATGTGGATTGGACGAAGGGGTTTCGTAGAATACCCTCCGCGTTCACCAGACCTCACACCACTAGACTTTTTTATGGGGATACTTAAAATACAAAGTCTACGCTATAAAACCTGCAACAGTCGCTGAATTGAGAGCAGCCATTGAACGAGAATGCACACAAATACCAAACGAAATGTTTCGTGATGTTTGCGATTCCATTGCTTCGCGTTATCAGCAGTGCCTGGACCAGAACGGACGTCAGTTTGAAAACAGGCGTTGACAAAACAATTAAATAATGTCTGTAGATTCTATTACATTTTGAAAATGAAATGTATTTTAATAAACACTGCCTTTATAATTATTTAAAGTGTGTATACATTTTTTTGGGACGCCCTGTATATATACAGGGTGTCCGAGAATTATCTGTACAATTTTTGGCTGTTATTAAAAGTCAACCATGAAGTGTAGAAATTCCAGTGTTGTCCCATTTTACAGAGAATCTCATTAAGTTTTTTCTGATACCAAGTTTTGACAAGTTTTTTAGAAATTCCAGTGTGTCCGAACATTATCTGTACAATTTCATCTTTTAATAAAATGCTTGATAACACACGTAAAATTCTTAAACAAGTTTCTTTTATTAAAGTAACGTTGTTACAAACATTCGATATGTGCACCATTAGTGATTCGCAAAACATCCAATCGATACTCCAAATGTTGCCATGTACGCTGCAGCATATCCACATCAATTCGCTCAATAGCAGCTGTGATTCTTGCTTTTAAATCATCAATGTCTGTCACCCGCGTACATTTCTACAAAACTTGTCAAAACGTGGTATCAGAAAAAACTTAATGAGATTCTCTGTAAAATGTATGCCTTCTATTATATTATTGAATTTTACCCTTTTTTCACTGAAATAGATAGGGACTATATATATATATATATATATATATATATATATATATATATATATATATATATATATATATATATATATATATATATATATATATATATATATCATCTACATTTTTATAATGTATTTAAAATGCATGGGGGTTATGTTGTACTAGTTACTTGCAGGTAACCTAGTGGATACGACAGCTGCTGCTGATTCGAAGGACGGGGGTTGGAGCATTGTCTCTGGTTTCGCGAGTTCTTATTTGAAGGATGAAGGAGTTTCCTTCAGATAATCCTTGGCGGAGTTATAGCTCCTATTCCACTAAGTTGTACGTCTTCTCTGCGATACATTAGCCCATTTTGCTGAATCGAGGGTTACAGTCTAATAAACCATAAACTGCCCCGAAAATATCTTGGTACCCCCGTGCTCTAAAACTTTACAAGAACCGGGGGACAATCTCAGCCAACAATCGCACGCCTGGCTAACTCCTCCGCCAATTCTGAAATCTTTTGCTGGAATTTAGTTTATTTTAAAAGCTTTCATTCCTTCTTGTCCCGAGGATGAAAGGATTTCCCAGTAGTGGGGAGGGGGGGGAGATTGGTGTCGAACGTGTATTTACTTCGAAAACCGGAATATAACTCCATGTGTGACGCAACGTTCTGAGACGTTTCAAGATGGCGCTCCAGACGTTAAACTGAGGCGCCCGTCATTATTTCCGTCAGCGACAATTAAGGACGTGGCGTGTCTTAACGAGTCATCGCCTGATTGTATGCAGTGAAAACGTTATAGTGGCGTTCCAAATAATTTCCACGTTCCGCTTTTGTTGTTAATCTTATTATAACGAAGTCATGGAATAACGAAGGGATGTCAGGTGGCTTTCATTAAGAGTTCGTTGAGACCTCTTTAATACGAGCATCTCCGAGAAAGTACCAAGATATTTCAACGAAATATTTTCAAAAGTTAAAAACCACAAAGAAAATTAAAATTTGCTTCTTGGACATTAATATTCTTAGTTATTTTTTGAGAATAGTTCAGAATTTAAAAAATTATGCTTCAAAGTTCTTTTGCTCCACGATATGGGCATGTATATACCCACCGTTATGATGGATGCCCAAAATGATGATTACTTCTCACTTGACGCCATTCCTACTGCCATTAGCGGTCCTAAAGTGTGACTTCCGGATGTGGGAAAGAGTTTCTTCGTTTACAAAAGGGTAAAAATGAGGGGTTTTCTCGGTTTACAAAGGGTAAAAATGAGGGGTTGTGACAATATTGTATAACCGAGAAGCATTCTAAAAATGCAACTTAAAGTGAGAAATTCTAGATTGTGAAAATAAGAACGAATCAATTTGAAAATTGCCTCCTTCGAGATTCCCACTTTTCAATTTCTCAATACTGGACGAAGACTGGAATGGGAATGACTGAGATTGGGTAGAGAACTCCACACCCGACTCCCCAAATAAATTATAGTGTCGTGCAGAAACTACAAAAGTATGAATTGGTCTTTGTTTAACGTTCACATAAGATATGGTTAAAAATATATATGTATAACGCGCCTCTTTCGTGTAATGGTTAGCATCGTTCACTACGAAACCACCAGCCCCGGGTTCGATTCCATACAATAAAAATTGGTTGATAGATAAATGGGTACCCTGGGTAGCCTAGTGGTTAAGACGCTGGGCTGATGATCAGGATGTTGCGAGATTGAGTCCGGGCGATTACTTTGTAATTTCTTACCACCCATGGTGAGTCGTGGTTCAGATTCCACGTTAAGCTGTAGGTCTAAGTTGGAGCAACAACTTTGACCTTCGTCAGAATGAACAATTCTGGCTGAAGTAACTGAAGTAAAGCCAAGGTATGCAAATCAGAGAGAGAGAGAGAGAGAGAGAGAGAGAGAGAGAGAGAGAGAGAGAGAGAGAGAGAGAGAGAGAGAGTCTCTCTCTAGCTACCGCTAATTTGTAGACGGAGTTCAAGCATGCATATTAGAATTGAAGGTAAACAAGACTGACCGCCAGAAGATTTGCCATTGTTGATTCGTGTTCGAAATTAAATATTTTGTCGACCCACAAAATAAAGACGCCGTTATTCATTGTGTACAACCAACAACATTTAGAACAACCATCAGTATATATATTAGTGGTGCACCGATTAATCGGTATTGGCACCTGGCATGCCGATATTATGAAAATACCTTGCATGGTCGATTAATCGGCATGAAAGGTGCCGATACCGATTAATCGGTGCACCACATATATATATATATATATATATATATATATATATATATATATTCCCCAGGCTTTTTAGGCATTGCTAATGTATTTAATTTTTTTACATTAATGTAGTATTTTTATAAAATATTGTGAAAAAGGTCATAATAAAGAATAGTCCCACCAATAATTCAGGCATTATCTATAAAACTGGTTGTAAAAACAATGTTACCTCTTTTACATTGGACAGACTCCCGGGGACAGAAACACGCGTGTAAACCATCACTTATTCTGTTAGAACGGGACAGTCTTTCAATCCTGTCTTTGTCCATTTGTCAGAGTTGTCCCATTGCATTGATTGGAATAATTCTTCAATTTTGTTTCACTCAAACAATATTCTTAATAGAAACATTGTTCAGTCTGTCATTATTCAACTTGCAAACAATTTCAACCTTAGCCAGGGGCTGTTTTCGCTCCATCCTGTTATTTTTAATTCATTCATAACAAATTTGGATAAGAAAGACAAGGTGCTAAACCTCTGGTAGGCTCTTTCACGTGAATTGTATGCTCCTCCTCAAATATTTTTTGCACCAATTATATTATTTTTGTTTTTGATTTGTAAACTATGTATAATGTCAATCTTGTGATTAATTTCAGCGTTCCTGAGGATGTCATTAGACGAAAGCGCTTGAGCACTATTTCCTGTTTTATTTTCTTTCGTAATTATTTTCATCATAAATATTATTCACGAGCTACTTTCGTGAAATAATTTTTACACACACACAATATATATATATATATATATATATATGATGAATTTCACAATTAAACACGTGAAATGAATGAATTATGCAAATCCACAAGGAAAAAGAAAAATGATTCCAAGGCCTTTCGTGTATTCAGACGTACACCTCGTCAGGGAATGAAGGAGGAGGAGAGATGACAAAAACATATACAACGGGACAGAAAAACAAAGGATATTGTCAATTTCATACATTTTTTCTTTTAGGTAGGGGATGGCTGCGAAATTAGCAATAGACGAGAGGATGAGCTTCGTTAATTTCGCAGCCATCCCCTACCTAAAAGAAAAAAAATAATGTTATAGTCAACACTGAAAATTTCTATGATGTGGGACTTTTGTGCCACCCTATATACTGTATGTATATATAGGGTGAACCAAATGTAGGTGGACAGTAAATGATAACGTTTATTTTGAGAATACATATTTAATTTTTTTGTATACTATAATACAAAATAAAATTTAAATAAATTTAGTTATAATATTTAATATAATATAACATAAACACCATAGTTATAATGAACACCATAGTTATAATATAATAACACACAACCGTATTCAACCTACTGTCCACCTACTTTTGGTTCACCGTGTATATATATATATATAATATATATAATATATATATTATATATATATATATATATATATATATACAGGGCGTCCCAAAAAAATGTATACACACTTTAAATAATTATAAAGGCAGTGTTTATTAAAATACATTTCATTTTCAAAATGTAATAGAATCTACAGACATTATTTAATTGTTTTGTCAACGCCTGTTTTCAAACTGACGTCCGTTCTGGTCCAGGCACTGCTGATAACGCGAAGCAATGGAATCGCAAACATCACGAAACATTTCGTTTGGTATTTGTGTGCATTCTCGTTCAATGGCTGCTCTCAATTCAGCGACTGCTGCAGGCTTTATAGCGTAGACTTTGTCTTTTAAGTATCCCCATAAAAAAAAGTCTAGTGGTGTGAGGTCTGGTGAACGCGGAGGGTATTCTACGAAACCCCTTCGTCCAATCCACATCCACATCGTGCCAAGTACCACTCGCAATACTCCACTCTTCGGTCCGGATCATCATCATCATCTTCATTAATAGCATGGACTAATCTTGGAATGTAACTTTTCCATTGACAGCACTTCAAAATGCGTTGGACAGACGATTCTGAAATTCCTACCTCACGACTCGCTTGCCGCACAGATTTTCTTGGACTTTGGTGATATGTTTCCAGTACTCTTTCTTGCTTTGTGGGGCTTGTCGATGTCCGTGGTCTTCCGGAACGCTTCTTGTGGACATTCTGAACAGTTCCATCGGCTTCAAACTTATCTCTAATTCGAGTGATGGTAAGTCGCGTTGGTGGATCTGTTTGAAACTCCCTCCTAAACTGTCTTTGCACTTCAACTGCGTTTTCACACTTCCAGTAGCATTTTAGAATGAATTTCCTTTGTTCAAAGCTTAGTCTGACTGCCATTATTAATTCTAATGGGTTTAACTTGGAAAGAAAGAAACATCAATTGAGCTATCAGCTGTTAAAGTGTGTATACATTTTTTTGGGACTCCCTGTATATATAATGCTTTCATAGTTTAAGTATGAAGAGTTAATCATTTTACATAGAGCACCATTACGCCCATTTTAGGTGTACTAGCAGCTCGCAGTAGCATTGCCAAGCAAATAGGGGATCAAAGTACTGACGAGGCTTTCGTTCGTGGTTCATCACCACTGAAAGCAATAATGGTCTGAGTTATTCTAGGTCAAAGAACATCCATATTCAATTTATTGCAATTTTCGTTAATTTGTATTGAAGACACCTAGTTATTATCAGTTCAGGTGCATGATTCTTCAGGAGCAAGATGCACCGCAATTTTGTGTTTCCTCCCTAAGGCAGCACAAATTTACTTGTATCAATCACAGTAACACTCTTACTACCCTCAGGCTTGCTTTACACAAACTGGACCAAAAAGCACAAGTATCGTATCTGCAGTCGCAAACCGTCCGTATACACTATACGGGGCTCCAATAAACCTTAGCCCCCAGCCCATGGCCTAAACCATTAGAGGTACAGTAAAACTAAACATACCTTACAAAAGAGAATTTAATCCTACATTTAATGAGAAACAATTAAAACTTGGTGTTCCCGCCATTGGTTTCCAAGACAGCTTGAATTCGCTTTGGGTAGCTTGCCAAAACAGTTTCAATGTGTTGCGTCATTGTATCCTTCGAAAATCGATTTGCTGCAGGTTCTTGAAACAAGAGACATTCAACCTTGTCCTTTATAACTGATCCAATGTGTTCACAGACGTTCAGGTCAGGAGAATTTCCTGGCCATTCTTCATTTCCAAAGAAATCGACCTCATGGTTCCGCAACAACTGTTGAGTGGCCACTAATCCCTTAAAGCAGGGGGCCTTATCGTGCAGAAGTGTGACCTGATTGACATCCATAACATTGTTTGGGTTTCTTAGAAAAGGAATGACATGCTGGGATAGAATATTACGAAAATACTGTCCATTCCAACTCTGACCATTTGGCTTCAGCACCCACATGAGCTGCTTTGCAGTGAACAAAACAAACACACCAACACAGCCTGGACTTTTTAATAATTCGCGATAATGTTCATTGTCATCGATTTCATCTGGTGCTGTGGCCCACACTCGATCATTTTGGTAGTTAGGCCGACGTGTTACGTAAACAAAAAATTCATGAAATCATCCACATCCCAATCTTCAAGATAATGGGCAAACCACATTCTGTCATCGATGTTAAGTTGAGTTTTTCTTGGCTTTGGAAGTTCATGCCAAGGCTTTAAACGTTGCCTATGACAGTACAGTCGAATGATCTCACCACTAACGATCTTTCCTCTCAACACTTCGATGTCTCTAGAAAGTTTAGCGCAGCTGTTTTTTCGCTTACGCGTACCGCTTTTAATGATGTCCTTTGTTTCCTGAGAGAGTGGCAAATTTGGGCGCCCAGATTTGGCTGTATCCATTTCACATTCATCCAAAGTTTTATTCCAATTTCTTTTGACGAAGTCCTCACTTCTTCGCAACTTTTTGACAACCTATGAACGTGTTATAAAGGTGGCTCCAGCATCACGAGCTTCCCGAAATGTTATTCTCGTACGCGATCTATCACACGTTGCCTCTCCGAATCACCAATTAATTGAGAAGCCAATATATTATCACTTTATCAGCAAGAGTAATTTTAATACCTGCAATAAATAAAGAATTTTATATATTTTTATAATCACTAAAAACTATTTCGATATAAGTAAACATGTAAGCTGCAAATGGGGGGGGCTAAGGTTTTTTGGAACCCCTTACACGCCTGTATTTACAGTAGTTCACAGTATTATATATATATCTATCTCAGCTGATCATCATCATACTGAATTTAAGTTTCGCTTCAATTAATGCGTGATCTAGTTAATTATTATTAATTAATATAATTAAAGAAATTATAATAAATTGCTATAATTTATTTTGTAAATGGTTGTGATTTTCAATTTTTCTTTGTCAAATTACAATAAGGTTTCTTGGGGGTGGGTGGGGCTGGGGTGAGGGGGGGCCTCATTCTAAATTCGAGTTTGGAATTAAAAGTGGAGAACCACCTCTCGGTGTTGGAGTGAGACTCTCTCCTTCTGGAAGGAGACTCGAGAATTATTATTATTTTTTTTTTTGCCGAAGGGAAACGCTCAAGTATAACCACCACGCTTCTTCTTGAGGCAGAATCAGGAAAAGTGGGGGTCAGTGCGTGGGGCTCAAACTCACCCCTAGAGAGTCACGTGGTATTAGGGTCCTCCTCCTTCAGCAGTATATACGAGTACTGCTAGTTAATCATCGTTTGACAAGACGCTTTTCAAAGGAAATTTGTAATTTTGATGAAGTGACAAATCGAGAGAGATATTATTCATTTTCATAAGTTTTCTAATCGACTTTCGTGAAAAACCGTAAAAAGACCAGTTCTCACAATCTGGGAGAGAACATGGTTTAAATCCAAAGAGAGTAAAAAGACTCGTAATCAACAGAAAGACAAAATTGCTTGAGAAAATCAGGAAGGTGTAGCCCTTCCGGGCCTTCCAGTCACCAGAAGTGCCCATCCGAATATGGGCATAATTTGAGCATCAGATAATGTTAGGAGACTTTCTACCGCTGGAAGAGGTACAATGCGAGAGAATGAGTTTTGGTCTTATTCAAATCTTATGGTTCACACACACACACACACACACACACACACACTCACACACACACACACACACACAATGCATTTCAAATACAATAGAAATTTAAATTCTGCAAAGTCGATAAC
>JAJOZX010003986.1:132500-200000 GCA_023014485.1 Bathynomus jamesi
GGAAGGACGTCCTCAAGCCGAAAAGGTCAGGGCTCAGTGACAGCCATTTTGAAATGCTAGTCTTCTTGAAGGGAAACTCAAGCATTTAACTTTTTTTCATCATTTATGTATTGTATTAATTATAATTTACGTTAATAAAATTAAAGATTTCCGGTGTCTTTAATTTCATTTTAATCAAATTTTTCACTTATATTATATACAGGGTGTCTCAAAAGTCACTATCTATTTTGAAAAATAATGGGAATTACGAAAAACTGGTTTAAGACATGAAAAATATATTTATTTCAAAGTAAGTGCCACAAAGAATTAGTGCTATTTATTTATCTGTCTCCACATGGCGACCATCAGTGTCTCTACAGAGCTCAAAGCGATAAGTTGTTTCCCGGAACACACTTTCCAGCATTTGAGGTGTTATTTTCTGAACTGCATCGGTAATACGATTTCGAAGTTCGGCTACATCACATTCTTCTACCAGTGTACACCTTAGACTTAATGAAACCCCAGGCGAAAAAATCTAATGGTGTTAAATCGGGTGAACGTGCTGCCCATGGTTGTGTTCCTCCACGACCAATCCAGCGACCGGGGAAGCGTCTGTCAAGATAATCACGTACAATTATTGCATAATGGCACGGTGCTCCATCCTGCTGAAAAACTACTGTCAAGAATGCCATCTGTAAGAAGTTGAGGTTCGAGGAATTGTTCAAGCATGTCAAGATAAATTTATAAATTACACAAAATTCGAAATAAACCAATTAACTTTTTTTAAATACACAAATTTGCACCAGAAGTACATATCTTTATGCCAGCATAGCATTTTAAAAAAAAACATCTAATGTCACCGAAATAGATAGTGACTTTTGAGACACCCTGTATAAGAACCGAGGACCGAGTCGTTCCTAGGTCCTATCTTCAGAAAGGACCGGGACCGTCGGTCCTTTTTGAGGCCCGGGTGCCCACCTTTGCATATATATATAGCCTAATGTGACCTTAGAATTTTGCTTTAGGTTAGGTTAGGTGTTTTTCTTAGTCAAACAGTCAAACACAGGAAAACACCTAACCTAAGGCAAAATTTTAATGTGCACATTTGGCAATATCGTGCCTAATGTCAACATCAGGCAATTATCCAGTATCCACATTATGTATAACATATACAAAAGCCTAAGTTAAATTAAACATTCCACTGATGATGGGAGCTTCACTTCCGAAAACGTCTGATATGAAATCTTCATTAATGTTGACGTGGGTGTTATACATATTTTTTTAGATTACTGCATAAGTTACCTCAAAGATGTTCAGCTTCGCAAATGTTCGCTAACCACAACTACTCTTACCTCCCCGAGGGAACAAGTCTATCTTCTAGACTTTGGACTTGTTGGTAGGGAAGTTGTTTTTTATGAAGGAAGGATGGGTCAAGAGGGCGAATGTTCGTCTATAGCTCCACTTAATTATTCATTTTTTATTATTTGTTCCATGAAGGTTTTTTTTCTTTTTTAGTTTTTTTTATCGTATCGTTTTATCGTATCGTTTTGATGAATATCGTATCTTTTTATTGTTTTGATGAATATCGTACATTTTTAGCGGATTTACCTCCGGCTACAGACATATACAGGGTGTCCCATAATAAGTCCGGTCTCTCAGGAATTTATTTTAAATTAACAAAAGTAATCCATTAGAAACAAAAATGTTCAAATTAATGTCTTGTTTTGGGACCTTTTATTTTGTTGCCTCCGCCTTTTCTTCAGGAGTGTAACACTCTTCCATATTAACCATTGGGTGTTATTCTACCTACAAAAAAAGAAAAAAAAGTCCCAAAACAAGCCATCAATTTGAGCATTTTTTATTTCTGATGTATTACTTTTAATTTAATTTAAAATAAATTTTTCTACGAGACCGAACTTATGGGACACCCTGTATATATATATATATATATATATATATGCGCCTCGGTGGTGTAGTGGTTAGGGTCGCTGACTACGAATCCATCGGCCCTGGGTTCGAGACCCGGTGATGCCAGGCGGCGCGCAGCAAAACTCGGTTGTTCACCCTTCCAAACAATAAAGAAAGTGGTTGGTAGATAAAGGGGTACCCTGAGTATCCTAGTGGTTAAAACGCTGGGATGTTGGTAGGGCGTGATTTGAATTCCACGTTAAATTGTAGGTCTAAGGTGGAGTGAAAAATTTTACCCTCATCAGAATGAACAATTCGGGCGGACGCAAATCAAAGTTGGGTCACCTGAAGATCCGTCACCCCAGCCTTTTTTAGTTAAGCTAACTAATGAAAATATCACGACCTGACCTAACCAATCGTCAAGGGGCGTAGAGTTGACCTAACGAGTGGTTAGGTTAGGTCGTGATATTTTCGTTAGTTAGCCTTATAAAGCTAACTAAAAAAGGCTGGGATGACGGATCTTCAGGTGATCCTAAAAGTTTATTAATATATATACACTGTGTGTGTGTGTGTGTGTATGTGTGTGTGTGTGTGTGTGTAAAAATTTTGCTATCTTCCTATTCGGCTGAAAACAATGGTAGCCGAAATGTTGGAAATGAGCTATTATGCAAATAAATATTAAAATTTGTTTACCTTAAAATTAATCTCGTTTTCTTTTTTTTTCTGGAGCAGAAACGTTAAAGATGCGTCTTCCTATGGGCCAGAAACCCCGCCCCCCTCCAGTCCCATAAAAACAAAAGTTATCTAGATTATACATAACTTGGTCTGTTTATCTCTTTCCATTCTTACTCATCCCCCACCCATCAATCTTTATTTTACCCTTCCCCCCACTTGCTTCCCCATTGTTTGAGGGTTTTAGGGGTCTCTCCTCCCCCGCCGATTCAAAGTTATATCGCGCATGGATAGTAGAGCAGGAAGAGGTTGCCCGCTTCTATCATTTTTGTTTCGACTTTCATAGCAGGAAGTCGGCAACAATTTTTACTCGTGTCGGTGTGACGCAACTGCAATTTGCAGTTTCAAATAATCTGTAAAAATCCATTTGTCAGTAGAAATGTCGCAAAAAACCAATCAATCTCGTTGTGCAAATGCAGCAATACTCGCGGACTGTTTGTGTAGTTAATTTGCTATGTTTTATTTGTAATATTTGAGCGAATATTTTATTAACAAAGCTTCACTGTACGTATCCAAAGCGAGATAACAGTTAGTGCAATTCTACAATACTACGTTAATACGAGTGTGGGCGTGTGGGCGTGTGGGTGTGTTACGTGTTCTAATCATTTTGAATAGTATGTAGAGGGGGATTTCGTCTCTCATTTGGAAATTTCTAAAACAAAAATAATTTAAAAAGTTGTGTTTTTGTAAATAAATATTTATTTGTTTATAAATAAAATGTATTAATTTTATTAATACATTTTATACGAATCTATTATTATCCTGTGAATTTTTTTGTTTTAAGAATAAAAAAATTAAAGCGTCGTGTGCCACTTATGAACAGCAACACTGACCCTTATGTAATAATGACAAAGGTCACACTAAATTTCGCATTCGTATAAAAAAAAATACATACATAATAAAGAAGCAACCATGTTGATAAAAAGTAGAGAGAATTGTAAAAAAAAAAAAACCAGATACATAATACAAAATAAGAAGTAACAGTTGATAAAAAGTACAAAGAATTTAAAAAAAATTGTGATAGTGAAAAAAAGCGAGACATTTATCCTTATTAATTTTGGGTGACTGTAAAAGAAATATTAGAACGGTAAAAAGCCTTTCATTAATAGACTTGAAAGCTAAAAAAATCAATTTGTTTCACTCGTATCAGGAATTGCTATGAATAACGTTTATGATCTGATGTCTGATGTACAACCGGGTTGTGCGAATAAAAAATTGAACATTCGTGAGTGTTGTCATCATAAAAGTACATCGAGGAAAGTATTATTTGAAATTAAATTTTCTTATCGGGAAAAATCGATAAAAATAACTTCAGAGTTGTTGAAAGGAATTGTTAAGATATTTTGTGTTTTCTTCCGCATCCCTCGTCGAGTGAGCGATTGATTAACCCTCTCTGGTTAATACTCTTAAAAAGGTCATGCGTTCAAGACGAGGGGATTTAACTAAGGCCTCTAACGAAGGTCTCCCCAATGGAGACCATTCCCGAGACGTTCTAAGTTGAACAAAAGAATAACAAGGCGTAATAAATCACGAGAAGAGAGTCTCATGGGATAGAAATATGCCAGCGTTAGAAAACAAGGAAATAAATCTATCATTCCTGAAGAAAAGATCACACAGGGACTTAAATTCTGAGTCACGCGTGGTGTCCATCTCACCCGTAGATGAAGATCCCAAACAGACTTTGAATAACGGCATTGAACTTCTTCACGTACAGAAAACAAACGATGAATTTGAGATTTTAAACCGCGAAAATAACTTCCAACCAAAATTAAGAACTATGAGTTCCAAAACAATTTCTTTTGACCATCCTAAGAGTAGTTTCATCCCAATTAGGGTTCTTTCAAGAGAAACAGTCTTTGCAGACAAGAGAGAAACTGACAGAAAAAAACAAAAGACGTTCTCAACTTTCGCTTCTAAAAAAATAAAAAATGGCGTGAATTCTAACAGTAGCGGTAACATTAGTCACCTTTTGAGTGACTTATCGGACTCAAGTTTAGAGAGGGAAAAGAGTTCGTGCACTTACGACTTCACAAACTCAAAATTAACTTACAATAAATCTCCGAGGAAGGCTACGAACGTGTCCCGAGAGACTACCACACCTTGCATTCAAAGAACTTACAAAATTGGCAAAAACACTAACCTCAATATTACAATGGTTCGTCCAGTCGTTGGATCTCTGTTAAAAATAAGAGAAAAGGACAAAGGAGACGCAAAGAAGAAGATAAACGAGTCTCAGAACACGAAGGGACATAATGGCGACGATAGAATCGCTAAAAAAGAGCGCCAATTTGGTTTTAGTAAGATAAATAAAGGAAAAACCAAAGTTACAAATTCTCTTCCAAATAGGAAAAGAGGAGGACTAAAATCTCCGAAGGATTCTCCCTCGAAGGACGAAACGGAAGTAAATAAAATGCTCACATTTTCGTCTCCGCCTCTCTTAGAATCTGACCAGACTCACGGTCGAAGAAGAGAGCGAGGAATCATTCCGAACATTCGTCTTGGAAACGAGTATGCGGCCAGAGTATGACGTCACAACAGATAAAAGGAACTGCCATCAATTGACCAAGAAAGAGTTTAACGAATGTAAAAGTTATTTTGAGGAGAGCTCTCAAGATGAGGAAGCAAGGAATGAGTCTTCACCTCGAAACCTGAAAGAGATAACCCCTACTGGCTCCATATGTCGAAAGATGCACCCGTTTAAGTTTCTCAATAAACCCGGGTTTTACTGCACCAGCTCGGATGAATCAACGGAACAGTGTTTTGTTCCACCAGGAGAAAAGGAGAGAGAAAAAGAGCAACAACCAAATATTATACACGAAAACGAGAATCGTAGGACGAAAGAAGACGCGATGAAGCAATTGAAGCACGAAGCCATTTCCAGAATGAAAGCTTCGTTCGAGTCCTTCTTCCATAACGACTCAACCAAGGACAAAGAACTCTACGAAGGGCAGAGTACCTCCGTTTCAAGCAATGACAACAGATACGGCACTTACAGCATAAGGAAGAATCCGGTAACTAATCAGAACCTGTTTTCAAACATTAAGAAGTCTTTTTCGAAAGGTTCACCCACTCAAAGCCTCCAAAGTCGGGCCACTCAAACCAACAACAAAACCCCCGAAACAAAATCCATGTCTCGAAGCCTAAAAAGACCTTAAATAAAATCATTAGTTCGGGAGAGACGATTTCCAGCGTCAGGAAAGAACTTTCCGCATTCAAGTCGAATCCAGCGAGGCAAAAATTGCCTCAAAAGTTGTGATTCGGTCTTTCAATTCTGATCTTTCGTCGAGACTCGCCAAAACCGCCTGCGCCAGAACAAAGGACGCGTTGAAAAACGCCAACAACGTCTCCGCCTCTCCGAAACCTCGGAAAGGAATCCTGAAGAAGTCGAACCTCTCTCTTACAGAAAGCAAGACGAACTCTTTAGCCAAACGTCCAGTGGCTGTAACCTATGACCTTCCCTCGTCGCCAATTGGGACGGATGGGGATTCTCAAACGAGTCACGTGACGGAGAGCGACTCGGGGCTGGAATGCGACATGGAGTTTCAGGAGGAAAGAAAATTCAAGGAGAATCATCCGAAGCTCCTTCCAACACCCCTCGAAAAGAACGTCGCGAACATCCAATCCACAAAACCACCTCCGGAAACCCAACGATTGAAACCAGTAAGTTTCACAATTTTCAGAGATTATAGTACATTAACCCTAGGCATTATAGGTGGGGTACTGGGTATTATACCCCAGCACCACTTGTTTTGAAGGGTAATAAAACTGGACCTATAATGTTTAGGATTAAAGATAAAAAATAAAGAAAGTCTATTACTGACGCCAATCAACAATCTTTACAGTTAATTGCCCAAACGTTTCGGAAGTTATCGTCTTCCGTTATCAGTATTTCTTTATGAAGGGAGGAGGGGTCAAGGGCGAACACCCGTATGGCTGAATAGTACGTAAAATTATCAACATAAAAGACAAAATCCTAAATTAACACAAATATATATATAAACTGTATTCGATATTTAGGCCTTAGAGTAGACCTAAATCTTTTCATGTGCAATAACATTAAGTGTGTTTTAAAAATAAAAAACAAAGATTTAACTTAAATTGTCAATAAGCATTCTCTACAACCGAAACAATTAAGAAATGGGGACAAGTTTTCTTCATTGTTATTGTTTTGTTGTTGTTTTTCTCTTCTTGTTTTTGTTTATATGTAAAACAAGGCGAGAAAAAAAATTTTTTTTACAAACATTCGATATAGTATTGCATTGGTGGTGTGTTTATAAAATTATTTTCCATGCCACAAAAAAGATTTATATATACAGGGTGTTTCATAACATGTTGGACGCACTTTCAGGATGGATTCAGGACCTGAAAACAATGAAAAAGTTTTATATAAACATATGCCCGAAATAGCTTTGTTTCCAAGTTACAGCAAGTATCCGCCTTACCTTTAAAGGAAGTGCTCAAAATGACCACCTTGCGCTTGAATACATGCCTGAAACACGCATCGTCATAGACTGCCTGACTCGTTCAAATATTCCAGTTATTGCTCGGATTTTCTGGCATCCTTGCTCTACACGTTGGCGAAGCATTTCAACGTTGTCAATGGGTGTCACGTAAAAGATGGATTTCAGATGACCCCACAGGTAAAAATAGTGGAAATTTAGGTCCGGGGAGGGAGCAGGCCACGCAATGGGTCCTCCACGGCCTATCCATTTATCAGGGAAATGGTCATCCAAATCGTCTCTGGCTACTCGACTAAAATGAGGCGGAGCGCCGTCATGCATAAACCACGTACGACGTCGGACACAAAGAGGAAGTTCATCTAGTAAATCGCTTAAATCATTCCTTAAAAAATTGGAATAGGATTCTCCTGTTAATCTTCCAGGCAAAACAAAAGGACCGATTAAGTTGTCGGAAATAAGTCCTGCTAAATTATTGTTGGTGCCTCGACTGGATGATGGCATGCGGATTCTCTTCGGCCCAGTGATGGGTGTTGTGAAAATTGATCAAGCTATTTCTTGTGAAGGCAGCCTCATCAGAAAACAACACTGAGTATAGAAAAAGAGAATGGCGAGCACACTGTTGAAGGAACCAAGTACAAAAAGCCTCTCGTGGTGGGTGGGAAATCAGCTTCAGTAAGGTCTTGTACACTCTGAATGTGATATGGGTAAAGCTGTTGTTCACATAAAATTCTCCACACAGTTGTGTATCTTACACCCTCTGCTGCTGCTATCCTTCGGGTGCTGACACCAGGATGTTCCTCCACGCGATTCAGGACCCGCTCTTCCAACTCAACAGTTCTGGCGCTGATTGGTCTACCACCATCTGAAACTCGCTTGCTGAATGATCCTGTATCACCAAGACGCTCGTTTATTCTCTGAAAGGTCTTCTTATCTGGCAGACGGCGATTCGGAAACCTTTTCGCATACAGACGTCTTGCTGTGGCCGCATTACACTCGGTAAGTTCATACATGAGATGCATACCTGCCATTTCTCCGTTTGAATAAGCCTCCATTCTCACTTCAAATGCACACTGTCACTGAATAGCACAAAAACAAGTTGTTTTTTTCACTGGACTGCACTTATTCACGGTAAGAAGTTACAAATACGAACAGTGAAACACCGCGATGCACCTCTAACTGACTGATGGCTCTTACACTCAACGATACTGAAACATGTCAGAGTGTACGAAACATTACAATCGGCAAAGCCATACATGAAATAAGTCTCGTACACACTACATTGTCGGCAAGCAGGGTTTGTAAACAGTTTATGGAAAGAATTGCTGGAATACAAAATGGGCTGTAACTCTGAAACAAAGCGATTTCGGGCATATGTTTATATAGACTTTTTTCTTTGTTTTCAGGTCCTTTTATATATATATACACACACACACACTTTATGGCTCGCTAATTTAATTTTTTTTTTTAAGAAATTCAAAGAATATGCCGGTAATCGTCTTTATAATTAAATAGATCGACCGACAGACAAAACGATAGATAACTATACAATTATCAACCTGTCAGAATTGGTTTCGCGCGAAGTTCTAGCGCTTTCCTGGTAGATAAAATACCACTAACGTGACATACTGGGCAGTGGAGTTCAAATGCGAAATGTCTGGTGGGAACGAGATCGGGTCTTTGGGTACGTCATGTCATTCATAAACATGTACAGTACTGTTCTTTGGCAAGGGGTATTGCCCCGCTGGAAGAATGATTCAGACTGCTAGCAAAAATCTCCATTAAGGCTAATGGGGCACGATCCCTGATAAGGTCAGAACATATGGCAGCATTAAGTAGAACACCTGGGTATACTGGGTATATTAGGCAGTTATACTGTACAAGGCAATCGACGTCTCATTTATTGTCGGGTAATGCATATAGTTACGTGATTTGCTGCAGATGCCTGGCCAGATATGTTTGACAGGACAGTATATTAAACACGTGGAATGAATAAATGATACACACCCACAAAGAAAAAATTTAAAAACTTTTCGTGTATTTCCACACGTCGTCAGAAAGGAAGCAAAGGACGATTATATATTTATATATATATATATACACACACACACACTGTATGTATGTATATACATATATATATATATACACACATATATATATATATACATATATATATATATACACATATATATATATATATATACATATATACATACATACATACACACACACACACACAATATATATATATTCCAATTTATAAGTTCCCGAACTGACATTAACGTTATTTACTAAGTGTATGAATATACATTCCAGAATGTTCCTTTGAGTTAGGACTTTAAAACAATTTTTGAACATTCCCAATTAAAACCATTTACCTTAAATTTACCTTAAAGCGCTTCTGCCTCAAGGGTGCGCTGCTCCCACGAAGTCCACTCAGCGCCTCCTGAGGCGGGGCCACGACGGGGTCGCCACCCTTCTTTTCTCTTGCTCCTGCCATACGATTTGGTCCCCTATTGAATTTGTGGGGGCTGGTCTGGCAGAGGAATACCCTGACACTGTGGGTTGGTCGGGTATGTTGGCTAAAAACATGTCCAAGTGTTTTTTAAAAGTATCTACTGGGACTGCACTTATATCTCTAAGGTACTGAGGCAAGGAGTTAAACAGGCGAGAACCCTGCCTAGAGATATTATTATAT
This sequence comes from Bathynomus jamesi, assembly GCA_023014485.1. Lineage (NCBI taxonomy): Eukaryota > Metazoa > Arthropoda > Malacostraca > Isopoda > Cirolanidae > Bathynomus > Bathynomus jamesi. The sequence continues at coordinate 142,275 of JAJOZX010003986.1, forward strand.
TGAAGGGTTTGAATCCTTCTCCGACTGTTTGGTGGGAGGTGATATTTTTTACACATTCTGCCAGTCTTGTTAAGGTGGGCACAATTGGTTCAGTATTGGGGGCAACTAAAAGCCCTTCTAGAATTTTCCAGGTGTAGATTAGGATGTATCTCTCAAACCTTCTCTCTATGGAATAAAGGTTGAGGCCTCTAAGCCTATCCCAGTAGTTTAATTTGTTTTTACTCACCTGTTGCCCATCAGGTTGTTTAATATACGAGGTAAAGGTTCTTTGTAGGCACTCAATTTTTTGCAATTCATTCTGTTTGTGGGGAAACCATAATTGAGAGCAGTAGTCAATGCGTGGAAGGACAAGTGATTTCCACAGGGTAAGCATGGTCATACTGTCCCTAGTTCTGAATGTCCTCAGTATATATCCTATTAGTTGTTTGCATGATGAGGTTACTTTGTCAATGTGCCTGTTGAATGTTGCATCTTCAGATAATAATCCCTAGATCCCTGACATGATCAGTTTGTGCAATATCTTTTCCTGTGGGTCCAGTGTAGTTGAATTGTTCTTTCAGGTATTTATTTGGTCCATACTAATTAGTTCAAATTTGTCTTCATTGAAGGCCATATTGTTTGCATCTGCCATGCATATATAGTTTGTAGATCTTTTGTAGCTCTACACAGTCTTCTTTTTCTGTAATTGGTCTTAGTATTCTGGTATCATCTGCGAATGACAGGAGAGAGCTTCCTAGGTTACAGTTTATATTGTTTAGCATTATAATGAATAGAATTGGTCCTAGTACTGTGCCTTGCGGCACTCCACTAATCACTTCTTTTCTATAGATCTTGCTCCATTTACAGTTGTTATTTGTTTTCTGTCAGAGAGAAAGGCATGGATCCATTTTCCTACTTTTCCACAAATACCAAGTTCTTTTAGTTTATGGAATAATATACCATGGTCAACCTTGTCAAAAGCTTTTGCAAAGTCTAGTAGATGACATCAACATTGTGGTTTTCTCCCAAGTATTGTAGGATTGTATTGCAATGGTCTATAAGTTCAGTAAGGCAGGATCCTTGTGTCTGAAGCCATGTTGAAAGTCTTCTAAGAGATGTTCATTTTCTATAAACTGACAATGTGCCTTTTCAGGACTTTCTCAAATATTTTAATAATATGGGAAGTCAAAGATATGGGTCTATAGTTCTTGGCTTCCTTTCGTTTGCCTCCTTTGTAGATTGGGGTAATATTTGCTTGTTTCATGATTGGTGGTATTCTACTGGTGTCTAGTGAGGATCTCCACAGGATTTTCAAAGGCAGAGATAAAGTATGTTTGCATTCCTTAAGAATCTTGGCTCCAATTCCATCTGGACCAGGGGCTGAACTCCCCGGTAGCTCTGTTATCTGTTATCTACAATAAGTTATAAGCGTGTTTACGTGGTTTTACAGTTAACTTGCGAAGTTTTTCCAGTTTGTTCCGTGTATAAAACACGGTATTTACCGACCCGCATTACTTAAGCAGTTTTTCAAATTAGACGAGATTTAATAGAAATTTTTTTTTATTAAAAACTACGTTAATTTCAGGAGCAAATTTTTGAAATTTTGAAATTTTTTTAAATAAAAATTTTGAAGGTGGTAAAGAAAAATTCTTCTTAATAATATTTATATGTCCAAAATTCTTTTGGGAATTATACCATTAGGCCGACGACGCGATTCTAGGAATTCTGGGATTCGTGGCGCGGTCAGTGCAGTGTGTGGGGGTTCCCATTCTGTTAATTTAAAATAACACGCGACTAGAGTCGTCAGTCTTGAAGTCGCAAGACGATTCTATGTGCGGCCGGCCTTTTATTATATATATATATATATATATATATATAGTGGCGCAAAAGTCGCGCATCATAGGAATTTTCAGCGTTTATTATAATATACTTCATTTTGAGTGTACGAGGAGGAGGGGGGGGGGGGGGGGTTGAACTATTCATTTGTGGAACAATCTTAAAATCGCCAATAATGTGGCAAGTTCGCCCCTCGTACTCGCGACCCCCTCAGTACCAAAGTTTATAATATTGCTGTAATTCATAATCCAAAAAAATCAGTGATACCAATTCATAATATTGCGTAATTCAGAATCCAAAAATTCAGGGATACCAATTCATAATATTCTGAGAGAAACGGAAGCAAAATTAGAAGACTATCGAAGTGTGATGATCAGAATAACTGTATAGAGGAAATTGTAGACACCAGTCGACCAGGGAAGTACTCAGGGGGAGGGGAATGTTAGGCAGGAGACAGAGTGCTGGAACTCCCGTTTCTCCTGTCACTGTCCTCCTTAGCTGATCTTTTTCCGTGTCTCATCTACCTTGTGAGCAGTCCATTATGCTCTCTCTCACACACACACACACACACACACTTCTCCCTTTATTCCTCACTACGCAAGAATGCATCTTACACACTGGACATTCTTTTCAAAATTTAAAACAAAAATGGGATAGGTTCAACAGCTTTGGAGACCTTTATTTCGATTCTCTTCTTTTCCTTCTTTGAGGGGGGAGAGGCGTTTCTGCGGGCGTTCGCCCTTGGCCCCTCCTTCCTGCATGAAATAAGTAGATGCTTGAATTGTAACAGCCAGGAGGCTCATTTTCCCACGAGGGGATAAATGGGGGGGGTGGGCATTACCTGACGACGTGTGGAAATACGCAAAAGGCCTCTAAATAATTTTCCTTGTGGATGTGTATCATTTTATTTCGTTAGTCATGAGAAATGAGCGACATTAAAAATTTCTCTAACCATCAAATTCTTTCCTAACTTCTCTCACGAAAGCGAACATCGCCTTCAGGCTTCGTGGCTTCGTGTATTTCATCTCATTTCAACCACGAAACATTATTATATTCTTACATCATTTCAAAATACTGACGAAGCATTAGTTTAAGAGGCGAAGCTTGCATGGTGTTTACGAGACAATTTTATAGTGTTTCGGGAGTACTCTATAACGGTACACGTGAGCCACAGGTGATGGTGTCGACACGCAAATTCATGGCCTTTACTACAGACAGCGAAGTAGTTTGACGTCATCAAAATAGCTTTTGAAGTTAATGACGCCAATTCGCTTTGCTCTGATACATCCGTGACTTCATTATTAATAACTGCTTTTTCCTTTATTTGTTGATTACGAACATTATGGATTATCCAGATTATGGATTCAGTTTTGAACTCCTTATTCGATCTTTCATTTCCGCTCACAGATTTTATTCATCGAATTTTATTCATCGAATTTTATTCATCGAATTTTATTCATCGAATTTTATTCATCGAATTTTATTCATCGAATTTTATTCATCGAAATTCCTTCGCGTCACGCATGCGCAGAATCCCTTAAGAGTAAAGTCCTATTTCGCCGTCTGCAGATCGTCCAAAAACAAAAAAGATATTTCTCTCTCAGATTTTTAATATCTTTGTGACACGCAAACGTAATTATTAAACTTTAATTTCAAGTTCTTGTAGTAGTAATAAATAATAATAATAATATACAATTAGTAGTATTTTGTATATAGTTAGTTGGTTGTAATTAGAAATTAATGAAAGTAGATAGACTAATTTCATATTCACTAAATTTAAACGTATTGTTTAAATTTAACTGTAAATAATTAAATTAATTACTATCATCAACGGATGGAACAGTCACGGAACTAATTCGGTCACAAATAAAAAAATTTTTAAAAGTTTCCCATCAATAAAGTTTAAAACGTAAAGAAAACGTAAAATTACATTTTCTAAAAACTTTTATAATCGACTTTTCTGATCTTTTTAATTAACTAAGTTGTTGTTAATAATAAATAATAAGAGAGTAGAAAAGGGTAAATTTAGAGCGTAAACTGACGTTTATTTAAATAAAATGTTAATTAACTCGGGAGGTTTTCACCGAGTGCTGGGGGGGAAATGGGCTAATTCTAAAGAAAACGAAATTTGGATGAGAAAGAATCAATTTTTTTTTTTTTTTTTTTTTTTTACGAAAATATTATTTCAAAGTTTGTAAAAGTATTGTGTAATATTAAAAAGAAGACCTTCAAACCTCTGCTGTACACAGCTAAAATAAACACGGAAAGTACATGTAACTTAGTACCAAGTAATTTAGCACATTCGTAAATGTTACGCAAATTTAGAATAGCGTTAGATGGATAACAGTCGCTCATTGATCTGTTACCAACAAAGAAATGATCAATCCAGCTTGATCCGTTTCATTGAATCTCGGTTCTTATTTGTTTCATAGCCAGCGATCGTGGCTCAGTGGATAATACGGTTTCCTCTGAAAAAGGTGAAGACAATAAGGTTGGGGATACGATCCCCGATGATGTTTGTAATACAAATAATACCGAAAGTAGAGGAATTGGGCCGCATTACTTGGCCTGAGGGCTGTGCCACTTTCTGGCACCTCTCACTGTCAATGGTTAATATTTGCCTGAAACATGCAAAAAGCTTTACACTAAATCATATTTTATATACTGTATATATACAGGGTGAGTCAAAAGTTTGAAAACAGGAACTATGCTTTTTCAATGCAAATATACATATATATTTGCATTGAAAAACATAGTTCCCATGTTTCCAAACTTTTGACTCACCCTATATATATATATATATATATATATATATATATATATATATATATATACACACACACACACAACTCAGAATGATGGTCCCCTGAGAAACTTATGTTACACACAGACCGTACATGGAGCAAGGAACTCTTCTGGGAAAATTAAATCCACTATAGTTCAAATAAGTACAGTAATTGTAAATAAATGCTATAGTTTTTGTTTCATGATGGAAAGCCCAACGTGGGCAACGTGTATATTTTGGGGCCTCTTTGCGAGTAACCAGTTGCCCATGTTGGTCTTCCATCATGAAAAAGAAAAACTATAGTATTTGTCATTCACCATTACTTATTCCAACTATAGTGGATTGAATTTTCCCAGAGAGTTCCTTGTTCCATGCACGGTCTTTGTGCAATAAATAAATAAATAAATAAATAAATAAATACACATATATATACACACACACGAGTATATTGGTCAGATGTATTTGGAACAAGATGGCATTCAGCGTAAAGAACATTGACCCTTATTACTTATGTATTTATAGTTTGTTTATTTACGTACATGTTTGTGTTGTTCCAGATAAGAAATGGTTGGTTGTGCATTTTAGTAAATTTGGTCAGTGGGTTGTTAGTCCAGAAAGAATAATTTAAGATGGCTTCTCACTTTGCTTCTGACATGAATAGTCAATAGTTCTTAAATAGTATACAAGTAGTGTATAAATAGAAAAGAGAATAAATATATATATGACATGGGGGTCAGGGGGGGTGGGGCGATATTTTTCAATAGGTAAAAGGTCTTCGATTTGATGGTAAAACGGGGGTGGGGGTAACCCCCTTTGTTTGAAGCCTCTAAAATTAATTGAAGGGGATTAATTTCCAATAATAATTACGGTTTTAATCAAGGAATAATGTCTGGTGGTTTTTAACCTCCGTGACAGCAAAAATCATGTCACGGAGGGGACCTACACCTTTACCTGGGACCTCAAACAAGCTAGGGGACAATAAAGATTTGTTTTACCTCAAAATCTCGTTTTATATTCGTTTAAAATATGCAGGGTATCCCATAAGTCTGGTCTCATTGGTAAATTTAATTTAAAAAAATTAAATTTACCAAAGTAAAACAAATGTTCATATTGATGTCTTGTGACTTTTTTCGTTGCCTCCGCCTTTTCCTGAGGACTGTAACTCGCTCCATATTAGCCATTGTGTGTTATTCTACCTGCAACAAAAGAAAACGTCCCAAAACAAGACCAATTTGAACGATTTTGTAACCATGAAATTTGCATGCAGAAATCTTTTGTAAAATAAGTGCAGAAATTTTAGTTTTAAGATTTTGTTGTGTACATCTCTAAAAGCAAGGTGGTTTGGCTTATAAATATTCATGAACGAATAAATTAGTGTGTTTCAAATCGTTTAACGTTTGTTCCATTTCAATTCAGCTCCCCAAGGAAATGATAAAGCCGAACCAAGTTGGGACAGAGGTTTATCACCGAGACCCGACCCCAAAGGGAAGGGCAATCCAACGGATTCGGGTGTATATGTGAAATGGTTGGGTTCCTCTTTCGTTGGGTCGGGAAAGTTCTGGATTCGTTTCGCTGGATGGTGCGACTTTTGTAAGGCAGATTCGAAGACGCTTGCTAAAATTGAACCACGACGTGAGTCATAAAATTGGGACTTCGAATCTGTTAACTATATTTAAATGTATTTTTGGGAAGGAGGAGGGGTTTATACTCGGAAGTCCAGTCCAGCTCCAATCAGGGGTCCAAGGAACCTGGGAAACGTAGTAAAGACGCCTTCTTTCCTTCTTGTATGGGTAATAGCCTTCCGGGGGACGGCCTTGAGAGAAACAAATGGTTTGATAGGTTTTCAGAACATTGGAAGGCGGGGTCCTTAAAAATTGTAAAGTAAATTCGAAAATTTTTAAATCAGTTGGGAGTCGTCCTCCTTGAAATTAACTGTGGCTAAATAAACTCTATTAGAATTGTGGCGTAAGAAAAAACCTAGAATTGAAATTATAACTGTCTCATGATTGTAATTAAGAACTTGTATTGCATTTGTTCACGCGAACTTGTTAAACCAAATCAAAACGAATTGTTAGCCACCTGAAAACGAGAACTTAGGTAGAAGATCTGAACTAATAAGGAGCCACTGTAATTGACGGATTTTCGCTTGGTTGTATGCAAGCGATAAGTCTACGGTCTTTACGTAGAACAATTGAGAGTAACGGTATACCTCTATCGTAAGTACCCCATCTTTTCAAATTTCTTCGTCGATCTCGACGATTTCGACGATTTCCATTGTTGTTACCTGCTTGTTACCTAAAAATATAAAGCCCTTCTATATAAAGAATTTAAATTAAGATAACTGAACTTTGTCTGTGAATTTATAATTGGATTGTATTGTATGAAAAATTGGTAAATTTACTTCAGACTAATTTTCTAAATTCAAGTACTCTTTCGAGAGACATTTAATAAACTTTATAAGAGGGCGTGTGTTGTTTTAGATACCTTGCAATAGGCCTCTCTCGTAAGCTGAGGGTTAATTAACATTCAAAGTTTGAAATTTAAAGTAGGCTTCTGGAAAGCCGAAGGAACTTACACCTATCAATTTAAAGGGTCATCCGAGTGGATAGGCCGAGTCATCCTCAACGAAAATAAGAAATAATTTGAAATAGAATTAAAGGGTAGTGCCCGACTTCAAGGGTGTCAGTAAAGTGAATTAACATAATTAAAAGGGTGTACAGCACCATAAAGAAATAAACGGGTTGGGCATTACATAAATGGTGTCAGAAGTTGCAAAAGGAAGAAAGGTGCGCACACCGAAGTAAAAGAGTTGCCCACAACATTTGTTTTAGTCCTAATGTATTACTTAGGAAAATTTATTTTAAATTAAATTTACCGATGTCACCGGACTTATGGGACACCCTGTATATTTTAAACGAATATAAAAGGAGATTTCGAGGTAAAACAAATCTTTATTCTTTAAAAGAATCTTATTAAATTGTCCTATTCTCAATTACAGAAAAAAAAATAAAAATTGGGTCTCTGAAATCAAAAGGTATCAAAAATACTAATTTGTAAGACCGTAGTTAGCAATATACTCTGCCAGAGCGCTTACTTCAGTGTGTTAGCGAAGTGAAAAAAAATTGAGAGGTCGGGAGTTCGGCTCTCGATGGTTGTAGTTAATAATAATTGGGGAGTTGGCGCAATGGTTCGCTTTCGTCTGGTCTGAGTAATGTGCCAGTTTGTTTTTATTATTATTATATTATTTATCCTAACATGTATATTGCATAATGTCCCAAAATCGCTTGTAATAGATCAACTGTACGCCCTTGATAATTGGTTAGGTTAAGTCGTCATATTTTCGTTAGTACGAATATATTCTGTCAAAATTGGTACGGGGGGGGGGGGGGTGAATAACCTTCAATTACCGAAATGAAGGTCAGATTTGAATAAAACACCCCAAAATACAACAGAAAAACCTATTCTCATATCAAAATCGACTCGCAGGGTAAAACGAACGATTACCCAAATGCAATTTGGAGATGAATCCATAATTTACCAACTTAACCCAGCATAACTATGTATTTTAACAATACTTTGACCAGTCTCCGAACCACGTTTGCAATTTCAAATTTTCACTTTCTATAATAAAACACACGGAAAAATATTAAAAAAAAACTTAAGACACCTAATTTCGAAAAATATATACACAGGGTGTTTCAGGAGGAAAGGTCAATACTTCGGGAGGTGATAGTATCGGTCATTGTGAGAAAAAAAGTTCGTATGAACATGTGTCTAATTCTGAATGGTTACGGAGATAAAGCTGTTTGAATCTACAAATACAAAAGCATCGTTAATGGTAAGTAGTATAGCCGAAAAAGGGTAGAGTGCAGGAATGTTGCAAAATATTACGTAATGTTGTAAAGGGGGGTAGGGTGTTGCAAATGGGGGTGGGGGTTATGCAACAACTCAGTTGCAAAGGGGGTGGGTGTTGCAAAAAAGCAAAGGAGGGGTGGGGATGCTGCAGATGCAACAAGGGTTCATGAAACTTGGAGGCGGCGTTATCCCCCGAGAGAAAGGAGGAGAGGTGTTCACCTGGCAGGAGCCAAGTGCATATTAAGACTTCAGCCGAGTAGGCGTTGTCTTATAGGCTCCTAATCAGCCAGTTGGCTTAGAAGGAGCCAAGGGGGGAGGGGTACACCTGAGGAGAGAGAGAGAGAGAGATATAGAGATAGTATCGGCCTTTGTTGCCAACCCCAAAATGGGATTGCAAGGGCATGCAACTTCGAGGCGGAGTTCTACCCCAAGCTTTTCCCCCCAAAGGGGTATACCTAACCTAAGAGGCCTCTAAGGGTGGAAAGGGGTTTTCTCACCACCCAAAGGGCCAGAAAGAGAAAGGACCAGAGATCCTCGCTCGGCTGGGAGCCGAGCTTGTATGACTCCGTCGTCAGCCTCTCGCTCTTTTATAGACCTCTAATCCGCCATGTGGCTGAGTTGCCAGATAGCGCCATGTATTTAATTCCAATAGAAGGCTGAGTTGCCAGTTTGTGCTATATATTTAATTAATTAATTCATATATTAATCGATGACTGAGTTGCCAGATAGCAATATTTATTAAATTAAACCATATATTAATCATCCATTTAAATACCACAATATATTTATATGATGGTAGTTAATCAATACAGATGAATCTTCTTAATTCCAACAATTAAAAGAAATTCTGTTTATTAAATAAATAATTTAAACACGCTCTTTACACAATAAATCACTTTTACTTAATTCCTATTTTTATTATAAATGTCACAATTAAGTCACGAATAACAGTGGGAAAGGAAAAGAAACCTTACGAAGAAAGTTGAAATAAACGACAATTCAAAACACACGGTCGTCCCCCCTCCTCCTTCATTCCCCCCAAACTTCTCACCCCATCTGTGCTTGTATATATATATATAATAAACGAATGAACAACTCGTGCACACAAACACACACACACGCCTCTGTACATATATGTGGATGAAAAATCGAAAAAAATGCCAAACGTATATTAATTTAAATCAAATTAAGCTAAACGTATATTAATTTAAAACAAACGAATTTTCTCCTTTTAAGAGAATCAATTATTATAAGAAATTATTTATTCGATATAAGAAATTAATCATTAAACGCTGTTTTTCCTTTCACAAGGAAAGCATTTCCGACAACCTGGGTCAACTCAACACACACGGTCGTCCCCCCTCCTCCCTCATTCCCCCCAAACTACTCACCCTTCGCGAACGTACAATCGTCAAAATATTAGTTCAGACGAAATATACACAAATGAACAACTTTCTCCTTATATATATATATATATATATATATATATATATATATATAATATATATACCGGGTGTCCGAGAATTATCTGTACAATTTTTGGCTGTTATTAAAAGTCAACCATGAAGTGTAGAAATTCCAGTGTTGTCCCATTTTACAGAGAAACTCGTTAAGTTTTTTCTGATAAGTTTTGACAAGTTTTTTCTTTTTTGTACGCGGGTGACAGACATTGATGATTTAAAAGCAAGAATCACAGCTGCTATTGAGCGAATTGATGTGGATATGCTGCAGCGTGCGAATCACTAATGGTGCACATATCGAATGTTTGTAACAACGTTACTTTAATAAAAGAAACTTTTGAAAATACAGATTCTAAATAATCTTGTTTAAGGATTTTACGTGTGTTATCAAGAATTTTATTAAAAGATGAAATTGTACAGATAATTTCGGACACACTGGAATTTCTAAAAAACTTGTCAAAACTTGGTATCAGAAAAAACTTAATGAGATTCTCTGTAAAATGGGACAACACTGGAATTTCTACACTTCATGGTTGACTTTTAATAACAGCCAAAACTTGTACAGATAATTCTCGGACACCCTGTATATATATATATAGAATCATATTAACTGTGTATTTAATTGTCATTCCTTATATATATATATATATATATATATATATAAATGGATTTTCACCTTAGTGAATTAAAACATTAAAAAATCACTAAACAATTAAAAGAATTCGTTGCATTAGCATATTCTCAAATCTACACACAAACACACACGAGGAAAGGGTTACCGAGAATCTGGGTCAATTCGAATCGTTTACCCTGATGCCTTTTTGGGAGGAATTTGGGGCACGAAATGACCGCGAGTTGACCTTTGTTCCAGTCTACTCTAGTAAAATCTCGCTTGACTCCAAATATTAATATTGTTATTACTTCTACAATGAAATACATTCTCGAAGCGAAGAAAATGTTTTATATTTTTATTTACGCGTAATTTGTATGGTGTCATATTCTTAGATAACATCTGTTATTGAAAGATATACACACACTTATATTAAATAATAATCAGCAAAAGAAATAAGGTGCATGAGGTGGGCAAACCTGAAAGTACTAACAATTGAATGTAATTACGTGTTTTCTGTATAAACGTCTGCAAAAAGAACAGCTTCAGAGTTCATTTGCACCATGCGTACACTTATCTCGCGTACACAGTTAGTGGGAAATAAAAACGTACCAATGAAACTATAGAATCATTTTGAATTCATTCACACCAGGCGTACACCTATCTCGTGTGTGTGTGTGTGTGTGTGTGTGTGTGTGTGTGTGTATATATATATATATATATAGAAAGAGTTTTGTTCATTCTTTTAAAATAAAAAAAGGAAGGGATAGATATATATATATATATATATACAGGGTGGTACAAATTACAGTAGCAATAATAATTAACTCTTTCTCGCCGAATTGGAAAGCTTTTCACCCGACCTTAGACCTACAGTTTAACGTGGATTCAGAAATACATCTCGTCAGGGAATGATTGCTCACTATTTCATCGAGATAATTAAAACTCATATACAGGACCTACATTGTCTATAAGATCTGTGGCGCGTGCAGCCTTCAGAAGATGTGAACAGCTGTTCTGTGGATCAGTTCAAGAAATACATCTCGTCAGGGAATCGTTGCTCACTCTTCCACATTGCAACATAACAGGATCATTTGATTATTGAACCGGATTTAAAATAACGATCATTTGATCCGGGCGGTAGTATGGCTGCAAAACATGCTAATGCACGATTTTTCTCTTTAGTAATAATAATAACAAATAGCTCTTCCCCGAATTGTAACAACGGTTAAGGTTTTCACTCCGCCTTAGACCCACAGTTTAACGTGGAAACCGAATGCTCGTTTCTTTTTTAAAAATATAATTAAAGGAATGGATATATTTATAATTTCTTTATTATAAAATGTGGAACATGCAGTCTTCAGAAGATGTGAACATCTGCTGTGTGGATCAGTTCAAGAAATACATCTCGTCAGGGCGTCGTTGCTCACTCTTCCACATCATAATTTCAACCTAACAGGAACATTTGATTATTGAACGGATTTAAAATAACAGGATCATTTGATTATTGATCCGGGGGTAGTATGTCTGCAAAACATGGTAATGCACGATTTTTTCTATGTAGTAATAATAATAAGAATTAACTCTTTCTCGCCGATTTGTTCCCCTCATTAGACCTACAGTTTAACGTGGATTCAGAAATACATCTCGTCAGGGAATGATTGCTCACTATTTCACATTTCATCGAGATAATTAAGGCTCATATACAGGGCCTGCATTGTCTATAAGATCTGTGGCGCGTGGAACATGCAGTCTTCAGATGTGAACATCTGCTCTGTGGATCAGTTCAAGAAAATGGATACCCCGAACCTTGCCCCACACACACACTATATATATATATATATATAATTTATATATATATATAGGGTGATATGCACAAAAGACCTTTTTCTATGTAGTAATAATAATAATTAACTCCTCCCCGAATTTTCCAAAATTGCTGTCAAAGTGTAATGAAAAAACAGCTTCAGAGTTCATTCACACCATGCGTACACTTATCTCGTGTACTCAGTGTACACCTCCCTCATTGTGCCTGACAACACAGAAGCTCTTTCCAAAATTGTTGTGAAAGTGTAATGAAAAAGAATAGCTTCAGAGTTCATTCACACCATGCGTACACTTATCTCGTGTACGCAGTGTACACCTTACACATTGTGTCCGATACACTATTTTTCTTCTACGCTAGAGAATACACATCTGAAATCCACGGCTTGCACTGCTCAACTGAGTACGCAGGCGTAGAGATATCCCCAGGTAGTAGCAGGAGTCACTTTTTTATGCGTAAATGGCTTGTTCAGGTTGAGTTGTCAGATACCACTTTTTATTTTAATTGTTCAGGTATACATTATTATGGAGAGTTGCCAGATACCATTTTAACTGTTCAGGTATACATTATTATGGAGAGTTGCCAGATACCATTTTAACTGTTCAGGTATACATTATTAGGTAGCCAGATTTTACCATTTATTTAATTAATTCTTAAAAGTTGGCTTACAATTCCGCTAGTAGGTTTAGAAGGCGTAACGTGATATAATTGTTCACAACCAAAAGAATTACGTAAACAACATTACATCATTCTGTTTATTATAAATATATAGAAAATAAATATACATTTTGAATGATCAATTAAAAATAATAATAGTTTAAGAAATATGAACGAGGAATATGCATATAATCAAAAAAATATATCCGTCAATGTAACAGTACAGGAGAAATATATATATATATATATATATATATATATATATATATATATATATATATATATATACAGTATATACACCCAATGATGGATATATATAGAAAATAAATATACATTGGAATGATCAAAACTAAGAAATAATATAACCATCAACATAGCAGAAATATATACACACAACTAAATAAATAAATACATACACTTTATCTTCTACCGCGCAAAATAAGAAATCGTATAGCCATCAATATATCAGAAATACACACACACACACACACACACACAAATATGTTAAATATATAAATACATTTCACTTTTTTTCAAAATACTGAACTCGCACTTAACCGAGTCTACAATTACATCATTATTGCTCTGCATTACGCAGTATACGCGGTTTAATAATATTTCACCGCTTAAAGTATACGGAAACCTGTACTCGATATGAAGGGCTTTCATATCGTTCAGTACTATTTTTCCCACTTTACAACCGGTTGGTAAGTTATCTTTAAATACGTCTAGAATACAATCAAAAGCAAGCACAAAGAGTTCATCGTTAGCCACATTATTAAACACAAGTTTATAAACACGCCTTTCCAATCGAGGGTTTATTTCTACCGACCCGAGCTTTTCAATCGTGAACTCATCTTCACTCAACATAGCGGCAATTGAAATAATCTTCTAAATCGTTACGACAACTGCTCGTTATATAAATCTCGGTTTTAATGTTTTAACACTCCCTGAATGCGCACCAGACAGTTCCCGTCATGGTAAATTTCATGAACTAGGCACATTTTATAACGGTTTTATTGTTTTACCACTCACCATTTCCACAAACTAAACGTCTTCACACTCCGGTGCACTATTTGAGAGAAACATAGAAACATATAACCATAGTTTACTTTTTTATTTGACAGACTATACTCGTCTCTAAAGTCTGCTAAAAACTCACGCAGGGCACTAGCCACAACCTCCCTACGAGCCTCATCATGATATACATTAATATAGTGATAAAAATACTTAAGAATGTCCATGATGACGACATTTACATTTTCAACCGAAGTGTACGAGTTAACAATAGACACATCAATGATTATATTAGACATATATTTCAAAACACGTGATAAATAAGTTAATTATGTTCGTTTGTTTTTGTTTTTTTTCTGTTTAAGGTGCTTCAACCCTGCTGGATTATTGACACCATTTTTTTTTTTTTTCTTTTGGTAAGTTAATTATGCAATTATCAACGATCAACGATCTGAAAAGTTTGGAAAGTAGGAGAAAAGGTGTGGTTTTGATACACCTTTAGTAGTGGTAGAAATAAGTTCGAAAATGAAGTATAGTAGTAGTTTAAAGATTCCAGGTTGTCTGGAGCGCTCTGTCTTCAGTAATTATTATTCTAGATTAGCGTGCCGGTGGGCACTGTGATTTCACGTGTTTTAAACATATTTTGGTCTTGGTGGTATCTGAATTTGTTTTTTACTGCTTTTGAATTGTATATTTATAGTTCTTTGCATCTCGTCATCAATCTGTATTTTTTCTAATAGCTGTGGAGGGATTTCCTCTTCTATCTTGTCCCATATTTCGACTGCCCGATTATGTAGGACAACATTAATCGGGTCTAAATCTGCTTGCGCGTGAAGATGCCTTTGTTTTTGCCGATCAGTTCTGAATTTATCTGTTATGTAGAAGGCCCCTTTGTTTTGTACTCTTTGCATTTTACGTATCTGACTGTTATTTGCCACATGTAGTGGGACGGTTGGGTACAAAAGTACTGATCGGACTAATGCGAGGTAGAGCTTTCTTTTGTTAGCTTTGTTGAGGCCTCTAAATCTGTATAATTTGCTCATGCTGGCATTTGCTCTGTTAACTCTCTCAGTGTAGTGTTTGACGTAGCTCGTTCTCGTTATTTTTAGGCCTAACATTTTGCCTTATGTGGAGTACTCATACAGTTCTCCGTCTACTTCGAGATCCCCCGTTTTTTTTTCGGCCTATTGGGACGACCGTAAATTTAGCCCTATTCGTTCTGATCTTCCATCTTTTTTCGAATTCGTTTATGTTCCTGATCTCTCTCGCTGTTTTGTGCGATCATTTGGGGGGACTTTGAGACGCAGGGGACTACCTGTGTTATATCATCTGCATACACTATATTTATTGTGTCAATTCCTACCGGTTCTAGCAGGTCAGACGTGTATAGTGCATACAGTATAGGGCTTAGACAGCCGCCTTGCGGGACACCTGCCTTTAGGGCAAATTGTTGACCTTGGTACCCTCCGATGTTTATAACGGCTTTTCGGTCCATGAGGTAGTCACAAAGAATACGTTCGAGTATGGGGTTAATATTCAATCGCAGAATCTTGCAATGCAGCCCCGTTATCCATACTTTGTCGAATGCTTTCTGTACGTCTCGGAGAACTATATCTATCGCTTGGCCTCTTGCTTTAGCCGTAGCTATTTTCTCACACATCAGTGTTATAGCCGTTTCCGTGCTTCTCTTTTTTCGGAATCCGTGTTGGTGATGGTTCATCAATTGATTGTCCGTTAAATATACCATTACTCTGCTGGTGATGATCTTTTCAAACAATTTTCCCATAAATTCTAAGAGGGAGATTGGTCTGTAATTAGCCACTTGTGTCGGGCTCTTCCCCGGCTTGGGAATAATATCATTTTCGCTATTTTGTAGGCGTCTGGGTAGTATCCCACATTTAAAGCGGCGTTGAGAGCCTTTAATAGTTCATTGAGGAACCCATCTGGAGCATTCTTGAGGTTGGCCTTCGTAAGTCCGCTTAGCCCTGGGGCTTTCTGTTTGAATTTGTCTATATTACATTTCAGTTCTTCGAGCGTGATTCGACTGCCGTATCCATCCAAGGTAAATAGAGTGTCATTTACGTAATGGTAGGGGGACAGTCTATCGACTTTGGGAGCAAGTTCTTCCAGGATGTCGTTTTCGTGGACTTCGTCATAGTCCATATTCTCTTCGTCTGTTATTGAAAAAATGCCTTCCCAGTGCTGTCTAAAGAGAGCTTCCTTTTCTCGTGGGTCAAAAATATTGTTGTTGTTTTTGATGAAGTTTACTGTCTTCGCTTCCTGTCCTTTGAGTCTGTTGACCATATCCCAGAAAGCCTTGGGGTCCCGTTCCACATCGAGCCTACTGATTATTGCGTTGCAGAGGGCCTTTTGCATTTCACTTAATTCGTAATAGATTTCCGCCTGCAGCCTTTTCATGCGGTGATATAAGTATCTGTTGGGGCCATTTGTTCTTATTTGCCGATAGATTGTCTTAAATTGCTGCTGTTTAAGGGCGACCTGCCTATTTTGTGGAGGGTGAGGCAGAGTTTTATGACTATTTTTTGGGACACAGGCTGTATCCGCTTCCTCTATTGCTCTCGTAATATTTTGTAATTCTGCATCTATCTCTTCGAGTGTAGCGTCGGTTAGGTCGCTACCTCGATATGTGCCCAGCATTTGCTTGTATCGCTCCCAGTTAGCCCTCTTGTATGTTCTCCTTAGTGCGACTGGGATTTTTATTGGATTTGCAGAAAGGAGCATTATGACGGGAAGGTGATCACTCGGCGTAAGTGGACCATGTTTAATGTGATAGTTAAATGGCTGGTTGTTGTTCATTAACACTATATTTGCACAAGAAATGAAGGTACTTGTAGGTTCTTCCCCCCCACTACCAATTTTGACAGAATATTTTCGTTAAAACTAACCAAAATATCACGACTTAACCTAACCAATTATCAAGGGCGTACAGTTGATCTATTAGTAAATAATAAATGCTATGCCAGAAACAATGTTATAAATTGTAATAGATCAACTGTACGCCCTTGATAATTGGTTAGGTTAAGTCGTGATATTTTCGTTATTTTTAACGAAAATATTCGGTAATTATTCGTTTTTTGACCCAGTCTCTTTTTATAATGAGAGCAAACTTTTCTGATCAATTTTGAGGTGTTCTGCAAGAATCTGCCATCTGTTTCCTGTGCAAATGTGTAGTTTTTGAGATATCGTCATCTCGAAAACTACGCATTTGCACAATAAACGGATGGCAGATTCGTGCAAAACACCTCAAAATCGACCAGAAAAGTTTGCATTCGTGCTAAACACAACCTAACCTAACCTAACCAGTCACCTTATTTTGGAGGATATAGTTCTGCAATTGTAGTAAGGAAGTGATGCAGAACTGTAGAATCGTCAGGATGTTCTGCCAGGAACAAGTATCGCGCAAAATATTTCCGGTAATGAGGGCGTCTGTTCCCAGCACGTAAAATCCACGATTTCACATCCTTCCACAAGCGTTCAATGTTTTGCTTATTTTTGGATTTTTTTTACGGCACCTACACATCTTCGAGTCTTGTCTTAAAATACAGGCAGTATTGCATTTAGGGCAAATCACGGATGTCCGAATTATGCCGTGATTGGAAAAAACATCAACTTTTATCTTCATCGAGGCCAACAAGGCGGATTAGGTCTTCAAAATGAAGTTCACAAGATTAACACGTCATGGTTCTAGAACGAAAATC
The DNA here is from genome assembly GCA_023014485.1 of Bathynomus jamesi. Lineage (NCBI taxonomy): Eukaryota > Metazoa > Arthropoda > Malacostraca > Isopoda > Cirolanidae > Bathynomus > Bathynomus jamesi. The sequence goes on from JAJOZX010003986.1 coordinate 160,018, forward strand.
ACCAAACTAACGAGTAACAGAAAGTAGTAGGCAAAATCAAGAAAAAGTAGCCAAAAATAAACAAAGTAACCTATAGTTGAATGAAAATCTCCAAAAATAGCCAAAATAAACAAATTAACCGAAATTGGTGCTGGTTAAGTATGCGGTCTACCATCTGAGTTTTGACAGAATATTTTCGTTAAAACTAACGAAAATATCACGACTTAACCTAACCAATTATCAAGGGCGTACAGTTGATCTATTATTAATTATAACATTGTTTGTTTCTGGAATAGTATTTACTATTTACTAATAGATCAACTGTACGCCCTTGATAATTGGTTAGGTTAAGTCGTGATATTTTCGTTAGTTTTAACGAAAATATTCTGTCAAAACTCAGATGGTAGACCGCATACTTAACCAGCATCCCGAAATTTATATACATACATATTAGAAAGTAGAAAATATTTTTATCAAAAAGTACATTTTATACAAATTTGCACAAGATAATATATATATCTTTTCTTATTCAGTTTTGATTGGTTATTCAATATATATTGCTGTTATAGCTGGGTGTGACTGGGTCAAAAAACGAATAACCAAATATTCTGTCAAAATTAGTAGGGGGTAAGATAACGTACAAGTATCGAAATGAAGGTCAGATTTGAATAAAACACCTCAAAATACAACAGAAAAACCTATTCTCACATCAAAATCGACTCGCAGGGGTAAAACGAACGATTACCCAAATGCAGTTTGGAGATGAATCCATAATTTACCAACTTAACCCAGCATAACTATGTATTTTAACGATACTTTGACCAGTCTCCGAACCGCGTCTGCAACTTCAAATTTTCACTTTTTATAATAAAACACTTGGAAAAATATTAACAAACTTAATAAGACAGCTAATTTCGAAAAATATATACAGGGTGTTTCAGGAGGAAAGGTCAATACTTCGGGAGGTGATAGTATCGGTCATTGTCAGAAAAAACGTTAGTAGTATAGCCGCAAAAGGGGAGAGTGCAAGAATGTTGCAGGTTATTATGTAATGTTGCAAAGGGGGTGGGGGTGTTGCAAATGGGGTGGGGGTTGTTGCAAATGGGAGGGGGAGGGGTTGCAAAAAAAAAAGAAAAAAAAAAAGAGTACTGGCCTTTGTTGCCAACCTAGGTTGCAAGGGGCATGCAACTTGGGGGCCTCCCCCAAGCTATTCCCCCCAAAGGGCCAGAGAGAAAGGAGGAGAGGTGTTCACCTGGCAGGAGCCAAGTGCACATTAAGACTTCAGCCGAGTAGGCGTTGTTTTATAGGCTCCTAATCAGCCAGAATCAGCCAGTTGACTGAGCCAAGGTGAGAGAGACGCCTGTAGGAGAGAGAGAGAGAGAGACACCTGAAGGGGAGAGAGAGAGAGAGACACCTGAAGGGAGAGAGAGAGAGAGAGAGACACCTGAAGGGGAGAGAGAGAGAGACACCTGAAGGGGAGAGAGAGAGAGACCTGTAGGGGGGAGAGAGAGAGAGAGACCTGAAGGGGAGAGAGAGAGAGAGACCTGAAGGGGGGAGAGAGAGAGGAGACACCTGAAGGGGAGAGAGAGAGAGAGACCTGTAGGAGAGAGAGACACATGAAGGAGAGAGAGAGGAGTTCTCCCCCAAGTTATTTTCGTTTTCCTAACCTAAGAGGCCACTAAGGGGTTTTACCAAAGGGCCTGAAAGAGAAGGACCAGAGGTCCTTCCTCGGCTGGGAGCCGAGATGGAATGAGTCTTTCACCAACTTCGCGGTCTTTTATAAGCCTCTATTCTGGCTGAATTGCCAGATAGCGCAGTGTGTTCAGTTGTCAGATCGCTCCATGTATGCAGATGCAGAGTTGCTACATCAAGCCATGTAATCGGGTGCTGATGTGCCAGATTGCACCATCAGATAGCGCCATGTATTCCAGAAATATTAATCATCCATTGTGTAACACAATATGACGATAGTTATTCCAATTAAATTCTGTTTAAATACACCTTTATTAATTGCATACCTTTCCAGTTTTTTTTTTGCAATGATCGGTTGCTAGATATATATTATATATATATATATATATATATATATATATATACACACATTCTTTTCTTATGTTAGGTAAATATATATATATATATTATTTATTTTATAACATTTAATTTTAGTTTAGAAGCAAATTTAAAACATTAACTTCATTAAACTTTTCGAAACAAATAACATAGTTCACCTTCGAAAACGTCATAATAGAAAATAATTAATTTTATGGTTAACTAGTTTATTTCGTTTACTATAATTATAGTCTTTTAAGCAGCTTATGATATATATATACAGGGTGTCCCGTAAGTCTGGACCCATAGGGATTTATAATATATTTTTTTATTATGTTGCAGGTAAACCATGTCACTGACTAGAGAGGAGAGAGTTCAAGTTATTTTGCTGGTCGGGACCCGCAGTCACCGGGAAGTGGCCGAAGAATTCAACAATATGCATCCAGACCGCGCACCAATCACACACAGATGTGTTGGCAAGTTGAGAGCCAAATTTAAGGAAACTGGATCCGTAGCTGACAAGCCTCGCAGAGGACCTTCAAGGACTGTTACGGAAGACGAAACCAGTACCAATGTGTTGGCTAGCTTCGCTGTCAGTCCCAAGAAGTCACTTCGACGCATGTCCAGCGAAACTGGGACTATTTTGTAATTTTATTAATTTTGCCCTATGGGTCCAGACTTACGGGACACCCTGTAATATATATAATATATAATAAACGAATAAACAACTCACACACACACACACACCTGTATATATATATATATCATGAAAATCAGGAAAATAAAACGTGTATTAATTTAAATGAACTAACATACGAGCCTCATTCCCCAACCCGGCTATATATATATATATATATATATATATATATATATATATATATATATATATATAATAATAACAACTCACACACACACACTTCCCGGAATTTATCAACCGGATTGAATAAAAGTAAAGGCAACTTTCAATATATTTTAGTAATATAACAGAATTAACAAAGTTACCCAATAAATATTTCGTTAGACAGAAAATGAATTTTTATAAGGGATGCCCAACTAGCTATGAATATATCACCAAATCAAAAATAATAACAAACGCTTTATTTACGTTTGTTAAAAAAAAAATATTCGTTTTATTCTTTCCTTCTTATTGATAACTTATTTAAACTAACACATTTATTATCATTCCACTTGACAACCAGAACTTCTCCCCGTGTGTCAAATGAATAATTATAGTAACCTCTGTCTTGTTTTTTCTGGTCTACATTCTTCAAGGGACAATCTTGCAACCTATTTTCTCTGACAGTACCTGTGGCTCTTATTCCTTGCATTTGTAAATGCACAAGTAAGTCTCTGGAGGTGAACAAATTATCGAAATATACACATGATGAATATTGCATTACTAGTCCTTCAGTCATGCTGAGAACTACCTTTGTTCCTAGATTCAATTCGTCATTTGGCTGCCCTGAAGATTTTCCACAATACAAATCAAATTTGTAACAGTATCCTGAAGCTCCACATAGAGCCCAAAGTTTATATCCAAATCTTATTGGCTTTCCTCTAATAAATTATTTCAAGGAATGATGACCATAATAGCCAACCATCATTTCATCTACTGATACATTTTTTTTTTTCCATGACTCCAAATTGCTGAAACGAATTGTTAATTTTATTGAATAAAACTCTTACTTTGAAGCCCCGATCTCCTTTGCATTTTTCAGCTTCAGAACTATCTGTGAAGTGTAAAAGGCTCTTTATTTCAAGAAATCGATTCGGGACAATGCTCTTTTTACAATATCAATGCCCAAGTCTTCTTCATTTGACCAATAATGTCCTTCAGAGGGCAATCGATGGTATCCTGTGAATAACAGTATTCCAAAAAAATGCTTTCATTTCATCCATGGACACAGTAAATACTCCTTTATTCTTCTGTTCAATGGCATAACGAACTGTTTCTTTCACTATATGATCAAGCACTTCATTTGAAAAAGACTTCAAATAGTTGTACAGGTGACATCAATAAACATTTTTCCTTCATTCGTTCGAAGCATTGTAAATGATCGTTTTTTTTTTTTGTGTAATAAGATTCTTATAAATAGACATTTTCTTTCGCCATGAAGGTTTTATATTTGTCAGAATTTTGTTTTTTGTTGATAAAAGCGATTCGTTTATGGATGAGTTATCAACATTGTACTGAAGTTCTAAAGTTCCTGGAACATCATTCACTGTAGCTTCTCCAAGGTCATCTTCATCGGCCTCATCTTCATCAGATAAACGATCAACATCAGGTGGAATGATTGCAACTTCAAAATCATCTGCACCTTGTTCATCGGCTTCTTCAATAGCTTCCATAATTCTTTCAAAATTACAAAGTTTTCTTCGCCGATCCATGTTGATGGGTGATGAATAAGAGTAAAATAAAATTTAATTCATGGAGAGCATCCTTTTATACCAAATCATTGCGGAATGTTATGACTCAAATGATTGTGCAATGTATGACTCAAGTGATTGCGTAATGTATGACTCAAGTGATTGCGTAATGTTATGATCATTATCATATCCTCCCAATGATCTATTTAGAGATCACCAAAATTGTTTCTATTTTGCTTCTTATTCTACCTAAATAAACTGTCAGTTATAATAATAATACTAATGATTTACATCTTATAAATCATATCTATTCAAAAATAATTATTTGTTATATATTACAATATTATATTTAATGTTTTGCATTGCACATTTTTCTCTGCAAATTTAGGACAAATAAAATTCTTCATAAGTTTCTTAAACCTTGATATTCATTGATGACAATAAATTTTAGATAAAAGCAGATGTTTACTTTAATATTTAGCCATAACAAATCATTTAAAGTAACAACAACTAATTAATTAAGTTATTTTTTTAACTGATCTCTAAATAGATCAGTGGGCGTTAATGGGTTAAAGTGAATTAAAACAATTTTACGAAAAAGGAAAGGAATTTCAGAATTAAGTTTATTTAGTCTCCTTGTAAAATATACAGAATTCATTATTGTAACGAAGTGGTTGGCCACCAATAAAACTCTTCCTAAATACCAGTAAAACCAATTTCATGATTTTTACTAATAAAAGAAATGTAAGCCTTGATGAATTTAATGTTAATGAAATCGCCATAAAGGAGTGTACTGTACAGCGTAGTCAAGCTAGGCTACGTTTTGGCAATTTCCAGTTCCGAGAAAAAGACTCAAAGCCATTTCTCTGTTTGTGCATATATATTATTAAAAATGTTATTTGTTCTAAGACTATTTATAAAAGAAAATGGGGTTTTGGCACAACTTGCATAATTATGTATTCTACAACTTGCTTATTGTAATTTTAAATATGTTATGAACGTTATACGCGTCACTATTAAATGTCATTTATATTTTTTTTACTTTCGATTTGATTTTGGATTATGTGTTTCAGCTTTGTAATTTTAATTTTTATTATTGAACAGTTTTAATTTTGTACTTTAGATCTAGCTATCCACGTTTATATATTTTTGTCATTTATACATTTTTATCAGGCATTGAAATGCGATAGTCCCCCGAAACAGCGGATGCTGCCAAATATAATAACTTTTCTGCGCTACGTCATCGTCTTTATCCTAAATATAAAGTTTATATGTTATAATGTTTCAGAACAATCATATGATCCCTTTCCAGATAAAAGCCTAGTCCAAACGTATTTGGTTTTAGAATTTATAAATCTTAAAAAGATATAGGAAAACACAAAGGAGAAAATGAAATCCTAACTGACGCATTTTACATGCAAAAATATACGTAATAATAATAATAATAATAATAATGTTAACAATAAACATATATACTATTCAAATACTATGGGTCATAGGTGCCAGGTACTCATAGTCACTGTCATCAAAATGAATTAGCCACAGTCTACTAAGGGCCTACTAAAATCCCACCAAAGACGTCTCGAGTCTAGCATCAGACTTTTTAAATCACAAAGTGTGTGGAACTACATTTGTAAGCAAGTTAGAGGTCTTAGTGACAGAATGGGTTATCTGCTACCATCAAAGTAGCGTATTTATCTACAGTTAATACCGCGTCAGAGTAGATAGCTGACTGATCTCAGTTTTAGTAGGTTACCCCAGATTTTTTCTGTATGCCCTATCCAGTATTTGTCTGCATCCTCAAAATAACTGTATCTGCTCTTATTTAGCTATTTGTTAACTGTAGTTAAACAGCAGTGAACAGTCCTCAAACAGTATGGACCTGGCAAGATTGTTGAAGCCAGAAAGTTCTCCATAATTAGTGATTGAACCATTCTTCTTATTTGAGTATACAAATCAGCGCCAGTGAATAGTCTTATGGCTCATTTTTAATAGAAAATATTGTTTCAGGCACTGTCTCTACAGTTTTCAAACCTAAGTGACATATTAGGTAAGAAAGAGCAGGAGTTTGGAACAGACTTAATAAAAATAAGTTTAACCCTTTCAGTCACACCCAAAATGCTTTTAATATAAGTTACCCAAATGTAGTTTAATGTAAGAGTAAAGTACATATACATATTGAGAGAATTGTTGGCCGTACCATTTTAAATTTTTACATTCAGGTAGCTATTATTATTATTATTATAGATTTTGGGCATGTGTGTGTGTGTGTTTTTTCACACATTAGGATCATCATTCTTTACAATTTTCTAGTTCATGTAATCGTTGTATGAAAATTATAAGTATATTTATTACTTTTGACATGTTCCACATACTCTTTAGTTTGAGACTTAAGGTTTTATCCAAAACAAAATGTTTATTATTCTGTTAAAATGATTACAAAAGTGTTTCCAACAAACCAGTCACCTTCATAGAAACAGGCCACATATGTACCAGGTTTATATTGGTAAGCCACATTTTCTTGGACCAAAAATTAATTACTTTAGATGTCACAAATACAATTTTAAAGTATGTATATAGTATAAGGGGTTTATCAGCTATCATGTATTTATTTTGAAGTTGTAGCAAAGTTTGTTTAACCAGCTATTTTTATTTTTCTTGCTCTACTTTGACCACAACAACAACCTTAAGGGTTTCAAATGTTCAATCAAGAGTTAAAGTTACATTTGCAGTTTTAAAACAGGTTTGTAATGGGTTTTTATTGATAACATGAGTGAAAGAGATAGTTTGTAGATTGTATATCGTGTATATCTTTAGTTTCAGTTTTGTAAGCTCTTTTGGTGGAAGTAAATAGTTGTATATTAATTAGCTAGTTTGAGATTGACATTTTACAAAATTTTATTATTATTAAAATGTAGCTGATGACTTGGATTACCTCAATAGGCCCAAGTGCCTTCATGTTTTCCAAATGAAATGTAACGTAATAACTTAGCTAAGAATACGGTATACACTATACACATTCAGCAAACTATCTCTTTCATTCATGGAAGTGTCTAAATTTTTCTTAAATTTAACTAATGAGCTACTGTTTACCATACAGAAATGAGCAACAAGAATGATCCCATCTCTAAGACAATTGACATATAAGGAAAGACTGGCGTATCTAAACATGTTCTCATTAAAAAGGAGGAGGTTAAGGGGTGATATGATAGAGGTGTATAAAATGCTAAACGGGTTGGATAAGATAGATTTTGAATCTCTTTTCATTAAAGATCACAATAACCAGACTAGAGGTCATAGTATGAAATTATTTAAGCTAAGATGTAGAACAAATTTAAGAAAACATAGTTTTACAAACAGAGTAATTAAGTTTTGGAACAGTCTGACAGATAGCCAGAACAAGACCCAACCAGCTAATTAAATCGCAGAGTAGTGAAAAATAGCCCAACCAGGAAAAATATTTTATGAAAAAAGTACGTTATAGCCAAAACAGGAAATATATTTTATTAAAAAAGTACATTTTATACAAATCTGCACAAGATAAAATATATATTTTCTTAGTCAGTTTTGAATGGCAATTCAATATATTGTATTGTTTTAACTGCGCGTGAGTGGGTTAAAAGATGAATATTAAGGAATTTGGATTAAAAATGATGATAAAGAAAAAGACTTGGAATATCAAAGAAAATGGAGAGAGAAAAATATAGTACAGTCAATTTAGAGCTTGATATACCCATCTTATAGGAGTTGTTTAATCTACCCTTACATCTTAATAAACCATCTTTGTCAATGTAAAGATTCAAGTTTATTACCACAGAGGGTACTTTGTTCATTTGTTTACCAATTGTTAGAAAATCTATTTCATTTTTGTATTCTGTTTGTTGTATGTGGTTAACCCAATTAGTTAATCAATTAGGCCTACAAACTCATAAAAATGAACAAGAATTGTGTATAACATCATTTATCAAAGAAAATGAACAGAAAGAAAAATATAGTACAGTCAATTTAGAGCTTGATATACCCACAGAGAATAAAACAACAAACATAGAAGCAGTAGTCATTAAACAAGTTGGTCAACAAAAATTTAAAATACCAAATTTAAAACAAGTAATACAACAACTTAAAAAGCAATATAAAATGGGGCCTAATCTTATTTCAGACCTTGTAAAATTCCTTCTAAGATTTAGATTAGATGACTATACAGTTCAAAGTGATATAAGCAAAGCTTTTTTGAGAATTCATCTGAAAAATGACTATGACAAAGATCAACTAAGATTCTTGTGGTTTAATGATCCATATGACTTAAATAAAGGGTTTAAAGATGTTACCCTTACAAGTTTGCCAAAGTCAGAATAATTGTTATAATCTAATAGTGGCTCAACTTTATTTGTGGTTATCATGTTAAATTTTACATTAATTTGTTCTGCTGGCCACATTGTTTCATCTGAATGAATTCAGGTCCATGAAACCAATTTTTGTTGGATTTTAGTAATTTACAGGATAATCCTCTTGTAAGAAAGTCTGCAGGATTTTGTTTTGTTGGAATGTATCTGAAGGTTATGTCCAAATTTTGTCTAGCTTCTTTCATGTCTCTTAATCTGTTACGGACAAAGATGTTTTTTGAGTTTAACTCATCAGAGTTGATCCATGCCAAGCAGATTTGACTGTCAAACCAAATATATGTAGTTATGATGTTTACATCATGATAGACTTCATGGAGAAATACTGTTATTTTTACAGCTAGATAACCTGCAAGTAGTTCAAGCTGAGGAATAGTTTTCTTTTGTTTTAAGGGTGTTACTTTCCCCTTGGCATAGATCAAATGGCTACCATCCTCACCTACAAGGTAAGCGCAACAGCCAGCCATACACCTTTTCACTGGCATCGCCAAATACATGCAAGGTTTGAGGTCTATCTCTGTGTCCACAAACTCTGGGAATATTTATGTTTTGTAGTTTATTGAGATCTTTAGCTAACCTTTTCCAGCTATCTTGTTGTTTATTGGTTATAGGATCATCCAAGTCTACTTTCTGTTTCCAAAATTCTTGTAAAAGAGCCCTGGATCTGATAGTAGAAGGAAGGAGTAAACCCATAGGATCAAATATTTTTTAACTTTCGGATAAGATCTTTCTTTTTGTGTTAGCTGTTGTATCTTAGGTGTAGCCTTTTGTGCAGAGTGAGTCATGAACTTTAGAATCTGAGTTCAAATCCCAGATCATACCTAATGTTTTCACCCTGTTTGTTGGTTCTGTTAATCCTTTGTCTTCTGATTTTGTTTTTTGATTTAGTCTCATTATTTGTGATCCACTCTCTTAATTCAAAATTACCTTCTTCATTATTTTATCTGCTTTTATGTAAACTTCATTTAATTCTGACTCTGTTTTGGTTGATCCTACAAGGTTATCTACATAGAAGTGATCTTTCAAGAAATGAACAGTTAAATCATTTTCATCGTACAAATTAATGTAAAATTTAACATGATAACCACAAATAAAGTTGAGCCACTATTAGATTATAACAATTATTCTGACTTTGGAAAACTTGTAAGGGTAACATCTTTAAACCCTTTATTTAAGTCATATGGATCATTAAACCACAAGAATCTTAGTTGATCTTTGTCATAGTCATTTTTCAGATGAATTCTCAAAAAAGCTTTGCTTATATCACTTTGAACTGTATAGTCATCTAATCTAAATCTTAGAAGGAATTTTACAAGGTCTGAAATAAGATTAGGCCCCAGTCATATGGATCATTAAACCACAAGAATCTTAGTTGATCTTTGTCATAGTCATTTTTCAGATGAATTCTCAAAAAAGCTTTGCTTATATCACGTTGAACTGTATAGTCATCTAATCTAAATCTTAGAAGGAATTTTACAAGGTCTGAAATAAGATTAGGCCCCATTTTATATTGCTTTTAAGTTGTTGTATTACTTGTTTTAAATTTGGTATTTTAAATTTTTGTTGACCAGCTTGTTTAATGACTACTGCTTCTATGTTTGTTGTTTTATTCTCTGTGGGTATATCAAGCTCTAAATTGACTGTACTATATTTTTATTTCTGTTCATTTTCTTTGATAAATGATGTTATACACAATTCTTGTTCATTTTTATGAGTTTGTAGGCCTAATTGATTAACTAATTGGGTTAACCACATACAACAAACAGAATACAAAAATGAAATAGATTTTCTAACAATTGGTAAACAAATGAACAAAGTACCCTCTGTGGTAATAAACTTGAATCTTTACATTGACAAAGATGGTTTATTAAGATGTAAGGGTAGATTAAACACTCCTATAAGATGGGTATATCAAGCTCTAAATTGACTGTACTATATTTTTCTCTCTGTCCATTTTCTTTGATATTCCAAGTCTTTTTCTTTATCATCATTTTTAATCCAAATTCCTTAATATTCATCTTTTAACCCACTCACGCGCGTTAAAACAATACAATATATTGAATTGCCATTCAAAACTGACTAAGAAAATATATATTTTATCTTGTGCAGATTTGTATAAAATGTACTTTTTTAATAAAATATATTTCCTGTTTTGGCTATAACGTACTTTTTTCATAAAATATTTTTCCTGGTTGGGCTATTTTTCACTACTCTGCGATTTAATTAGCTGGTTGGGTCTTGTTCTGGCTATCTGTCAGACTGTTCCAAAACTTAATTACTCTGTTTGTAAAACTATGTTTTCTTAAATTTGTTCTACATCTTAGCTTAAATAATTTCATACTATGACCTCTAGTCTGGTTATTGTGATCTTTAATGAAAGAGATTCAAAATCTATCTTATCCAACCCGTTTAGCATTTTATACACCTCTATCATATCACCCCTTAACCTCCTCCTTTTTAATGAGAACATGTTTAGATACGCCAGTCTTTCCTTATATGTCAATTGTCTTAGAGATGGGATCATTCTTGTTGCTCATTTCTGTATGGTAAACAGTAGCTCATTAGTTAAATTTAAGAAAAATTTAGACACTTCCATGAATGAAAGATAGTTTGCTGAATGTGTATAGTGTATACCGTATTCTTAGCTAAGTTATTACGTTACATTTCATTTGGAAAACATGAAGGCACTTGGGCCTATTGAGGTAATCCAAGTCATCAGCTACATTTTAATAATAATAAAATTTTGTAAAATGTCAATCTCAAACTAGCTAATTAATATACAACTATTTACTTCCACCAAAAGAGCTTACAAAACTGAAACTAAAGATATACACGATATACAATCTACAAACTATCTCTTTCACTCATGTTATCAATAAAAACCCATTACAAACCTGTTTTAAAACTGCAAATGTAACTTTAACTCTTGATTGAACATTTGAAACCCTTAAGGTTGTTGTTGTGGTCAAAGTAGAGCAAGAAAAATAAAAATAGCTGGTTAAACAAACTTTGCTACAACTTCAAAATAAATACATGATAGCTGATAAACCCCTTATACTATATACATACTTTAAAATTGTATTTGTGACATCTAAAGTAATTAATTTTTGGTCCAAGAAAATGTGGCTTACCAATATAAACCTGGTACATATGTGGCCTGTTTCTATGAAGGTGACTGGTTTGTTGGAAACACTTTTGTAATCATTTTAACAGAATAATAAACATTTTGTTTTGGATAAAACCTTAAGTCTCAAACTAAAGAGTATGTGGAACATGTCAAAAGTAATAAATATACTTATAATTTTCATACAACGATTACATGAACTAGAAAATTGTAAAGAATGATGATCCTAATGTGTGAAAAACACACACACACACATGCCCAAAATCTATAATAATAATAATAATAGCTACCTGAATGTAAAAATTTAAAATGGTACGGCCAACAATTCTCTCAATATGTATATGTACTTTACTCTTACATTAAACTACATTTGGGTAACTTATATTAAAAGCATTTTGGGTGTGACTGAAAGGGTTAAACTTATTTTTATTAAGTCTGTTCCAAACTCCTGCTCTTTCTTACCTAATATGTCACTTAGGTTTGAAAACTGTAGAGACAGTGCCTGAAACAATATTTTCTATTAAAAATGAGCCATAAGACTATTCACTGGCGCTGATTTGTATACTCAAATAAGAAGAATGGTTCAATCACTAATTATGGAGAACTTTCTGGCTTCAACAATCTTGCCAGGTCCATACTGTTTGAGGACTGTTCACTGCTGTTTAACTACAGTTAACAAATAGCTAAATAAGAGCAGATACAGTTATTTTGAGGATGCAGACAAATACTGATAGGGCATACAGAAAAAATCTGGGGTAACCTACTAAAACTGAGATCAGTCAGCTATCTACTCTGACGCGGTATTAACTGTAGATAAATACGCTACTTTGATGGTAGCAGATAACCCATTCTGTCACTAAGACCTCTAACTTGCTTACAAATGTAGTTCCACACACTTTGTGATTTAAAAAGTCTGATGCTAGACTCGAGACGTCTTTGGTGGGATTTTAGTAGGCCCTTAGTAGACTGTGGCTAATTCATTTTGATGACAGTGACTATGAGTACCTGGCACCTATGACCCATAGTATTTGAATAGTATATATGTTTATTGTTAACATTATTATTATTATTATTATATTTTTTGCATGTAAAATGCGTCAGTTAGGATTTCATTTTCTCCTTTGTGTTTTCCTATATCTTTTTAAGATTTATAAATTCTAAAACCAAATACGTTTGGACTAGGCTTTTATCTGGAAAGGGATCATATGATTGTTCTGAAACATTATAACATATAAACTTTATATTTAGGATAAAGACGATGACGTAGCGCAGAAAAGTTATTATATTTGGCAGCATCCGCTGTTTCGGGGGACTATCGCATTTCAATGCCTGATAAAAATGTATAAATGACAAAAATATATAAACGTGGATAGCTAGATCTAAAGTACAAAATTAAAACTGTTCAATAATAAAAATTAAAATTACAAAGCTGAAACACAATCCAAAATCAAATCGAAAGTAAAAAAAATATAAATGACATTTAATAGTGACGCGTATAACGTTCATAACATATTTAAAATTACAATAAGCAAGTTGTAGAATACATAATTATGCAAGTTGTGCCAAAACCCCATTTTCTTTTATAAATAGTCTTAGAACAAATAACATTTTTAATAATATATATGCACAAACAGAGAAATGGCTTTGAGAGTCTTTTTCTCGGAACTGGAAATTGCCAAAACGTAGCCTAGCTTGACTACGCTGTACAGTACACTCCTTTATGGCGATTTCATTAACATTAAATTCATCAAGGCTTACATTTCTTTTATTAGTAAAAATCATGAAATTGGTTTTACTGGTATTTAGGAAGAGTTTTATTGGTGGCCAACCACTTCGTTACAATAATGAATTCTGTATATTTTACAAGGAGACTAAATAAACTTAATTCTGAAATTCCTTTCCTTTTTCGTAAAATTGTTTTAATTCACTTTAACCCATTAACGCCCACTGATCTATTTAGAGATCAGTTAAAAAAATAACTTAATTAATTAGTTGTTGTTACTTTAAATGATTTGTTATGGCTAAATATTAAAGTAAACATCTGCTTTTATCTAAAATTTTATTGTCATCAATGAATATCAAGGTTTAAGAAACTTATGAAGAATTTTATTTGTCCTAAATTTGCAGAGAAAAATGTGCAATGCAAAACATTAAATATAATATTGTAATATATAACAAATAATTATTTTTGAATAGATATGATTTATAAGATGTAAATCATTAGTATTATTATTATAACTGACAGTTTATTTAGGTAGAATAAGAAGCAAAATAGAAACAATTTTGGTGATCTCTAAATAGATCATTGGGAGGATATGATAATGAGTCATAACATTACGCAATCACTTGAGTCATACATTACGCAATCACTTGAGTCATACATGCACAATCATTTGAGTCATAACATTCCGCAATGATTTGGTATAAAAGGATGCTCTCCATGAATTAAATTTTATTTTACTCTTATTCATCACCCATCAACATGGATCGGCGAAGAAAACTTTGTAATTTTGAAAGAATTATGGAAGCTATTGAAGAAGCCGATGAACAAGGTGCAGATGATTTTGAAGTTGCAATCATTCCACCTGATGTTGATCGTTTATCTGATGAAGATGAGGCCGATGAAGATGACCTTGGAGAAGCTACAGTGAATGATGTTCCAGGAACTTTAGAACTTCAGTACAATGTTGATAACTCATCCATAAACGAATCGCTTTTATCAACAAAAAACAAAATTCTGACAAATATAAAACCTTCATGGCGAAAGAAAATGTCTATTTATAAGAATCTTATTACACAAAAAAAAAAAAACGATCATTTACAATGCTTCGAACGAATGAAGGAAAAATGTTTATTGATGTCACCTGTACAACTATTTGAAGTCTTTTTCAAATGAAGTGCTTGATCATATAGTGAAAGAAACAGTTCGTTATGCCATTGAACAGAAGAATAAAGGAGTATTTACTGTGTCCATGGATGAAATGAAAGCATTTTTTTGGAATACTGTTATTCACAGGATACCATCGATTGCCCTCTGAAGGACATTATTGGTCAAATGAAGAAGACTTGGGCATTGATATTGTAAAAAGAGCATTGTCCCGAATCGATTTCTTGAAATAAAGAGCCTTTTACACTTCACAGATAGTTCTGAAGCTGAAAAATGCAAAGGAGATCGGGGCTTCAAAGTAAGAGTTTTATTCAATAAAATTAACAATTCGTTTCAGCAATTTGGAGTCATGGAAAAAAAAAAAAAATGTATCAGTAGATGAAATGATGGTTGGCTATTATGGTCATCATTCCTTGAAATAATTTATTAGAGGAAAGCCAATAAGATTTGGATATAAACTTTGGGCTCTATGTGGAGCTTCAGGATACTTTACAAATTTGATTTGTATTGTGGAAAATCTTCAGGGCAGCCAAATGACGAATTGAATCTAGGAACAAAGGTAGTTCTCAGCATGACTGAAGGACTAGTAATGCAATATTCATCATGTGTATATTTCGATAATTTGTTCACCTCCAGAGACTTACTTGTGCATTTACAAATGCAAGGAATAAGAGCCACAGGTACTGTCAGAGAAAATAGGTTGCAAGATTGTCCCTTGAAGAATGTAGACCAGAAAAAACAAGACAGAGGTTACTATAATTATTCATTTGACACACGGGGAGAAGTTCTGGTTGTCAAGTGGAATGATAATAAATGTGTTAGTTTAAATAAGTTATCAATAAGAAGGAAAGAATAAAACGAATATTTTTTTTTTAACAAACGTAAATAAAGCGTTTGTTATTATTTTTGATTTGGTGATATATTCATAGCCAGTTGGGCATCCCTTATAAAAATTCATTTTCTGTCTAATGAAATATTTATTGGGTAACTTTGTTAATTCTGTTATATTACTAAAATATATTGAAAGTAATATATAGCCGGGTTGGGGAATGAGGCTCGTATGTTAGTTTCATTTAGATTAATACACGTTTGTTTTTTTCCTGATTTTCATGATATATATATATACAGGGTGGGCCGTAAGTTTCCATACATAGGAAAAATAAACATTTTTTTTATGGACAACCATTTTTATTTATATAATATGCTCTACATGGTTGCCATTGTTTTGAAAACACATTTCAATACGTGTTCCCCACTGTTGATGAACACGCATTAGCACAGTTGACGTTATGCTTGTAATGGCGTTGGTGATACGTTCCTTTAGATGATTTATGTCTCGTATCTTTTCCTGATACACCATGGCCTTCAAGTGCCCCCAAAGATAGAAATCAAGGGGGGTGAGATCTGGGGATCTGGGAGGCCACTCCACAGGACCACGCCGACCAATCCAAGCATCCGGAAACTGCTGATCCAAATACCGACGCACGTGAAGACCATAATTTAAATTTTCCTATGTATGGAAACTTACGGCCCACCCTGTATATATATACAGGTGTGTGTGCGCGCGAGTTGTTTATTCGTTTATTATATATATATATATATATATCATAAGCTGCTTAAAAGACTATAATTATAGTAAACGAAATAAACTAGTTAACCATAAAATTAATTATTTTCTATTATGACGTTTTCGAAGGTAAACTATGTTATTTGTTTCGAAAGGTTTAATGAAGTTAATGTTAAATTTGCTTCTAAACTAAAAGCAAATGTTATAAAATAAATATATATATATATAGCCGGGTTGGGGAATGAGGCTCGTATGTTTCATTTAAATTAATACACGTTTGTTATTTTCCTGATTTTCGTGATATATATATATATACAGGTGTGTGTGAGTTGTTTATTATATATATATATATATATATATATATATATATATATCATAAGCTGCTTAAAAGACTATAATTATAGTAAACGAAATAAACTAGTTAACCATAAAATTAATTATTTTCTATTATGACGTTTTCGAAGGTAAACTGTTATTTGTTTCGAAGTTTAATGAAGTTAATGTTAAATTTGCTTCTAAACTAAAATTAAATGTTATAAAATAAATAATATATATATATATATATATATATACCTAACATAAGAAAAGAATGTGTGTATGTATATATATATATATATATATATATATATATATATATATACCTAACATAAGAAAAGAATGTGTGTATATATGTATATATATATATATATATAATATATATTTAGCAACCGATCATTGCAAAAAAAACTGGAAAGGTATGCAATTAATAAAGGTGTATTTAAACAGAATTTAATTGGAATAACTATCGTCATATTGTGTTACACAATGGATGATTAATATTTCTGGAATACATGGCGCTATCTGATGGTGCAATCTGGCACATCAGCACCCGATTACATGGCTTGATGTAGCAACTCTGCATCTGCATACATGGAGCGATCTGACAACTGAACACATTGCGCTATCTGGCAATTCAGCCAGAATAGAGGCTTATAAAAGACCGCGAAGTTGGTGAAAGACTCATTCCACCTCGGCTCCCAGCCGAGGAAGGACCTCTGGTCCTTCTCTTTCAGGCCCTTTGGTAAAACCCCTTAGTGGCCTCTTAGGTTAGGAAAACGAAAATAACTTGGGGGAGAACTCCCCCCTCTCTCTCAACTGGCTGATTCAGCCAACTGGCTGATTCTGGCTGATTAGGAGCCTATAAAACAACGCCTACTCGGCTGAAGTCTTAATGTGCAGTTGGCTCCTGCCAGGTGAACACCTCTCCTCCTTTCTCTCTGGCCCTTTGGGGGGAATAGCTTGTGGGAGGCCCCCCAAGTTGCATGCCCCTTGCAACCTAGGTTGGCAACAAAGGCCAGTACTCTTTCTCTTAATTTTTTTTCGCAACCCCCCACCCCCATTTGCAACAACCCCCACCCCCATTTGCAACACCCCACCCCCTTTGCAACATTACATAATAACCTACAACATTCTTGCACTCTCCCCTTTTTCGGCTATACTACTAACGTTCATCTACTTCTTTCACCACCTTTCTCTACAAAAAAAAAAAAAATGGTGTCAATAATCCAGCAGGGTTGAAAGCACCTTAAACAGAAAACAAAACAAAAAACGTTCATATGAACATGTGTCCAATTCTGAATGGTTACGGAGATAGAGCTGTTTGAATCTACAAATACAAAAGTATTGTTAATGGTAATCAAGAAAGAGAAACCAATTACGCTTTCTAACATTTAATGTTTAAACAGTGGCATTTTGAATGGTATCAGATACAGGAATTCTGCGGTTCGGAAACCGTCGACGGTATTCTGCAACAGCAGCTGTTGCACTTCCATCGCAAAAACCGTAGACATACCCCATATCTGCATATTCGGCATGTGTAAAGGTGTGTGGCATTCTTAACACTGCTTCAAACACTAAACAATGTCACTCACAACAGTCAGCTGTCGATTGGTTTATGTTACATGCTTACATGGTTCAAGGTTATAGGGGAGGGGAGGGAGGAAGGGGAGGGAAGGGGGAGGAAGAGCCGCGCGCGCATCAGATTCAAACAGCTCTATCTCCGTAACCATTCAGAATTAGACACGTTCATATGAACGTTTTTTCTCATAATGACTGATACTATCACCTCCCGAAGTATTGACCTTTCCTCCTGAAACACCCTGTATATATATATATTTTTTTTTTTTGTTTTAGGTGCTGCAGCCCAGCTGGATTATTAGCACCAACGCAAAATTTGTTATCTTTGTATTTTTGTTTGTTTAAGACGCTGCAATCCTACTGGATCACTGATACCACTTTTTTTTTTACTTCCCCGAAAGTAAATTACCAAATTTTGGTAAATGTTTTTTTTTTTTTTTCTGTTTAAGGTGCTTCAAGCCTGGATTATTATCACCATTACTTTTCTTTTTTGTCTCCCCGTAAGGAGATTACAAAATTACGTAAATAAATAAAGAATAAGTATGTACTTACTCTTTATATATGAATGATGATATATACAAATTACAAAAATAGTGAAGAATGCAGTTTAATTATGTATTTGAAGGAATTTTATTAAGAAAGTATCTTTAAAAATATAAATTTTAAGTTAAAAAAAAATTATTTTGTTATATGAAAACATTCTATGGGTAATTAATATATTTTAATAATATTTTTAAATTCTTGTATAATGATCGAAAAGGTTTGGGAAAAATGAATCTTTGAAAGAAAATTTACGTTTACTCGAAACACTTTCATGAGAATCTACCACACAAAATGAAATAGTAATTAACATTTTGTTACAGTCACTACAGTATAACATCTCCGAGATAATAATCTAAACTCAAATAACGTCACTTAAATGTATTATGCTGTCACTCGCATGAATGATACTTTAGGATTACATGTTTGGAAGTTAATTTCGAACTGGGTGCGTGTAATTTTAGCGTTCTTTAATATTCTTCGTAACAGCAAAGGTTATTCGACGGACAAAACCTACGACTCTACGTTAGAACCGAACCACAAGTCGCGACATCATATGGATGCAGATGATAGTCACTTATCCAACCACAACTTAACTTCGTTGTAGTTGATCTATGTTCTACGGGAAGTAATTTTACGTCATGACCGCGACACACTAAATTGGAATTGTGTTCTACCAAGCAGATTTGACAGTAAAGTCCAGAATCCAGACGCAGTTTGGAGACTACTCCATAATTACTAACCTAATCTAACATGACTTATTACTATGCTAATTTGAACTACGTCTGAAGTTTTTGAATTTTGTAGACTTCATTTCTCCTAATTATAAAGTTATTCTTTTTGGTGAACCCAAAAACTCTCAACAAAAACGTTCCTTGATTGTAAAATAACTTTTATCCGCCATGTTTATGTAATGTACCTCGACATACTAAAGTTTTCATGTGTCAATACAAAGAACACCAACCCCACAGTAAATTCAACATTCATAACAACGTATTCAAGGAGTAATGATGTCTATACCCACATAAAAGAATTAGGGGAAAATGTTCATTGTACCCTAAATATGGGCATCAACAAATTCAGATTTGAAATTTATATATATATATATATATATATATATATATATATATATATATATATATATATATATATATATATATATGATACACACAGACAGTGCATGGAACAAGGAACTCTTCTGGGATAATTAAATCCACTATAGTCCGAATAAGTAATGGTAAATGACAAATACCATAGTTTTTATTTTTCATATATATATATATATACGCCTCGGTGGTATAGTGGTTAGCATCGCTGACTACGAATCCATGTGTTTGGTAGCTAAAAGGGTGCCCTGGATAGCCTAGTGTTTAAGACGCTGGGCTGCTGGTGGGGCGTTGCTCGGATTCCAAGTTAAACTGTAGGTCTAAGCCGGAGTGACAAGCTTGACCTTCGTCAGAATGAACAATTCGGACGGTGTGCGCGTGTGTGTGTGCATATATATAATTTCATTTGAGAAAATTTAACTAAAATTTTAGATTTGCAAAAAAGGCAACACTTAATTTTTGGTATACATTTTTCGAACTTTTATCGCAACGAATTTCAATGAGAAACTGAATGAATATATAATATATATATATATATATATATATATACACGAGTATATTGGTCAGACTATTTGGAACAAGATAGCATTCAGCGTAAAGAACATTGACCCTTATTACGTATGTATTTATAGTTTATTATTTATTTACGTACATGTTTGTGTTGTTCCAGATAAGAAATGGTTGGTTGCGCATTTTAGTGAATTTGGTCAGTTGGTTGTTAGTCCAGAAAGAATAATTTAAGATGGCTTCTCACTTTGCTTCTGTCATGAATAGTCAATAGTTCTTAAATAGTATACAAGTAGTGTATAAATAGAACACAAAGAGATATATATATATGCAATGGGTGGGGGCGGATATTTTTCATATGTAAAAAGTCTTCGTTTTGATGGTAAAACGGGGGTGGGGGTAACCCCCTTTGTTTGAAGCCTCTAAAATTAACTAAAGGGGATTAATTTCCAATAATAATTACGGTTTTAATTAAGGAATAATGTCTGGTGGTTTTTAACCTCCGTGACAGCAAAAATCATGTCACGGAGGGGACCTACACCTTTACCTGGGACCTCAAACAAGCTAGGGGACAATCTGGTCCCTCATCAAACTACCAAACAGAGCCAACGTCGCATAATCTCGCTGATCAAACGAGAAGCGGTGTTACGACGTGGCTACTTACGTGCTTAAAGTTGTTTATATACAGGGTATCCCATAAGTCCGGTCTCATAGGAAAAAAAAATTAAAATTAAATTTACCAAAGTAAAACAAATGTTCATATTGATGTCTCGTGACTTTTTTTTCGTTGCCTCCGCCTTTTCCTGAGGACTAACTCATTTCCACATTAGCCAATGCGTTGTTCTACCTGCAACAAAAGAAAACGTCCCAAAACAAGACCAATTTGAACATTTGTTTTGGTCCTAATGTATACTTTCGTAAATTTAATTTAAAATAAATTTTCCTATGACACCGAACTTATGGGGCACCCTGTATATTTTAAACGAATACAAAGGAGATTTTGACTAATAGAAGCGGCTAAACCTCGGATAATCACCTTCGGCCTAGCCTAAGGACAGGGTATGAGAGATATAAACAGACTACATAATGACGTAAGCTATCGAGCCTTTAAATTGTACATTGCATAACATTAAAGTGTACATTACATGTACACACATTAAACATCATCTTTAGTGCCACAATTCTTTAAATCTTGATACACACTCCAGTTTTTCAGTCTCATAAATGCCTGTTAATATCCTAAAACAACCGTTTTCTTTAAAAATCCCAAAACAAAGAAAACGTATTTTAGGACACACTTCGGTAATTATTCGTTTTACCTCTGGGGTCGATTTTGATATAAGAATAGGTTTTCTGATATATTTTGGTGCGTTTTATTCAAATCTGACGTTCATTTCTTGTGCAAATGAATTATTGAATGCCCGGTTAGGTTAACTGTACGCCCTTGACGAATGGTTAGGTTGTCGTGATATTTTCGTTAGTTGGGTTAAATCGTGATATTTTCATTAAAACTAATGAAAATATCACAACAACCTAACCAATCATTGCAAGGGCGTACAGCTGACCTAACCGGGTATTCGATAATTCATTTGCACAAGAAATGAATGTACTTATAGGTTCTTCCCCCCCCCCCCACACTAATTTTGACAGAATATTTTCGTTAAAACTAACGAAACTATCAGAACAACCTAACCAATTATCAAGGGCGTACAGTTGATTTATTAGTAAATAGTAAATACTATTCCAAAAACAAACTTATAAATAGTTATAGATCAACTATACGCCCTTCATAATTATAATTGGTTAGGTTAAGTCGTGATATTTTCCTTATTTTTAACGAAAATATTCTGTCAAAATTGGTTGGAGGGAGAAAACCTACAAGTACCGAAATGAAGGTCAGATTTGAATAAAACACCCCAAAATACAACACAAAAACCTATTCTCACATCAAAATCGACTCGCAGGGGTAAAACGAACGATTACCCAAATGCAGTTTGGAGATGAATCCATAATTTACCAACTTAACCCAGCATAACTATGTATTTTAACGATACTTTGACCAGTCTCCGAACCGCGTCTGCAATTTCAAATTTTCACTTTTTATAATAAAACACACGGAAAAATATTAACAAAAACTTAATAAGACTTAGCTAATTTCGAAAAATATATACACAGGGTGTTTCAGGAGGAAAGGTCAATACTTCGGGAGGTGATAGTATCGGTCATTGTGAGAAAAAAGTTCGTATGAACATGTGTCTAATTCTGAATGGTTACAGAGATAGAGCCGTTTGAATCTACAAATACAAAAGCATTGTTAATGGTAATCAAGAAGAGAAACCAATTACTCTTTCTAACATTTAATGTTTAAACAGTGGCATTTTGAATGGTATCAGATACAGGAATTCTGCGGTTCGGAAACCGTCGACGGTATTCTGCAACAGCAGCTGTTGCACTTCCATCGCAAAAACCGTAGACATACCCCATTAGGGTGTGTCAATTTGGGAGGTGAAAATTAATTTTTGCCAATTCCTTCACTGAGGGGTTTTAAAAATATGTTTTTGGATGTGAAGAATTCAAATCTGCTATTATTTTTGTGATTGTCAACACTTAGCTTGGTAAATCTACGTTTGATTAAAAAGCACATAAATTGCTCTCGGAAAACATTTATTAATTTTAGCTTCTCAAAATGTCAGGTAATGCTATAAAAATTTTAGTTTCTCTGCATAAAACATATCCTAGTAATCATAAAACATATCTTTGTAATCATAAAACAACATTAGAAAGTAATGACATCAGTAAAAAAAAAATATTTAAACAACAAGTTTCATAAAGTCTTGCTTTGATTCGTTCTTGGACATCAGCCGCCGACTTGCTTCTTGGCCTCTGATATAGCCCTCACGTTTCTCATGTGTATACACCCTGCCTGCTGCCTCTGTGACTTGTTTCACACACCTCTATTGACTGAGCATGACAGGGCCACTGTGGAACTTGCATAGGCTTGTCAAAGAACTTCTTTACTTCCGCTGTAGTCAGTTTACATGTCAAAGGAGGTTCAAATACCCCGTCAGACCAGTCTGTCAGCTCCAACACGGAAGAAGCACTAGGGTTGATGGAAGGTGTCTTCCTGGGACGTACAGAAAGATCTCCAAGTGTGTCATCATCTCCACCCCTCATGTCAACAATCTTTTGGACACCAGCTCTCCTCTCCTCACTGTCATCTGAGCACAAGAGTGTCTGGATTATCATTTCGCCGAATGCATACCATGCTGAGCGCTTGATGGTTGGCAAAACAGCATCCACTACAGCCTTCTTTTGCAGCCTAACTAGCCGCAGCTGAAACAAGATGTGGCGTGGGCCTTCCACCCAAGTGTGTTTTACTTTGATGTTGAACCAACAGGGGTAGTACACACCAACAATGTATTCCACTATCAGTCTTAAGTTGTTGAGGGTTTTGCCTTTAAGGCCATGTGAAACCCATATGCGACAAAGCCTGTTTGCTGTTGTCAACCACCTTGAATGGCTCACTGGACCAATTTCAAGAAGGGCCAGATCTGTGGGAAGTTCTCCTGTCCTTATGGCCTGTGTGATCCTATACCCGTACGCTTGATCAGTAGAGAGATCCTTTACGACATTGTCACTCAGTGAAGTAAGAGGCTCTCCAATTGAGAGTTTGGTGAATGAAGGATCAATTTCAAGTTCGGTTGCAGTGTCTAGCATCTTGCCAATGTTACCTGTCCACTTGTTGTTAGACAAGGTCTTCCCATCCAGTGCTGTGATCAAGTGTCGCAGGGGTAACTCGTTAGTGTGGAGGGCACAATCCAACCAGATCAGCTTACGGCAAAGCTTGACCTCTACCCAATGCATGGAACCACCCTCCCAGCCAGTGTTAACATTTGTAGAATCACCTCCAATGGCCTGCAGGCTTTTATCAATGCCCTTCTTCTTCATGAAATCTACAAGATTATCAGCAATAACTTCAGCAGGTTTTTTCTCGTTGAGCCTTTTTCAGGAGTGAAGTGGTAGAGATATCTTCCACCTGGCTCACTGCACACAGAATAATGCTCTTCTTTGATGATGCTGGGGAACTGACGATCTGAATTGTCTGCTTTCAGCATAACTTTAGTTGTATCTTGACGGCCGTCAAAGAAGATGCAGTCAATTTCACCCTTCTTACAAAGATCATCAAATTCCTGATCCAGGGATCTCATAACTTTTTCTTGGGCCCTCTTGACTTTATTGTGATCAACTACAAGTCTCTTGTCTTCTTCAGTCATCAAGCCAGCATCCATAAAGGCAGCAGTGGTGATGGCAGCTGTGGCACGCAGGCCAACACCATATCTGATGCTATGCATAGCAACATTAGGTATTTCTAATGTGTTGTACTCTGGCTTTTTATTGGAAGTTGAAGACGTGCTTGGTATTTCTAATGTCACTTCATAACTTCCATCCTTTCCATCTTGAGCATCAGCTATTTGTTCTTCATTTTCATCATCAGAGAAAATTATTTCATTTGATGGCATTGAAACATCCTGCTTACTTGTCTGCTTATATTCAGCAAGCCTTCTTCTTTCGTCTTCTTGCCGCTTCTGCTTTTTGACTTGTCTGTTGTGCTCAGGTTGATCTGGCAAGCCAATCTGATGTGGTCCAATAGAACCAGACTTGTCTCTCTGACCTTTAATGAAAGCAAGTTCCTTCACAGGGATCTTCATCTCCCTAGGGCATGTACAGTTAATGTGAGTTTCGTTTTTGCAACCAGCATCTGCAAGGCAGCCAAATTCAGAGCAGAGAACAATTTTACACTTGCAACTGAGGATGTCAAAAAGCTTGTCAAGTTTTGCAATGAAAGCCTCTTTGACATGTAGCTTCCTCTCCCAAGAGATATGTTTTTGGCCTGCTCCCAGCTCTCTTGGATCTTGTTTAAGATTGTGACTCGTGAATTTACAACGGGGGCTACAAAGAACTGTTTGCTCGTTCCCACTTTTCAAGCACTTTAGGGTAAATGTCCTTTGCTTGCAAGACTGGCTGCTGGGTAGTTTTCTCACATCCTCACCACTTTTTGTTCTCTTAGCAGTAGCCCATATTTCAGAACGTCTCGCAGAGTTGGGAGTTCAGAGGGCAACAACTCTCTACCAGTTCCAATTAGGTTGCTCATATGTGTGAATGTCCCCAGTCTTGTCCTCCTTTTAGAAGCCATTGCAGGTCAATTCCCACTGGTTAGGATGGTAGCACTGACGGACAAGTAATCTTCAGCACACTGATGAATCTGTTTCAACCTGTGAAATAAGCAAAACAACAGTGCATTATATATACAGCATATATAATTATTAATATAATAATTATTATATAATTCCACAAAAAAGTAAAAAAAAGTCACTATTTTTATGTAGCTTCTTACCAAGCAAAACTAAATTATATTAAATTAACAAAAATATCTTTAGAATTCCTAAGTCATGCTGCAACTTTTTAGCACCCCTCATATTTGGAATTTGAAAAATTCGACACACCCTAATACCCCATATCTGCATATTCGGCATGTGTAAAGGTGTGTGGCATTCTTAACACTGCTTCAAACACTAAACAATGTCACTCACAACAGTCAGCTGTCGATTGGCTTATGTTACATGCTTACATTGCAATTTTCAGCTTACATGGTTCAAGGTTATAGGGGAGGGAAGGGGGAGGAAGAGCCGCGCGCGCATCAGATTCAAACAGCTCTATCTCCGTAACCATTCAGAATTAGACACGTTCATATGAACGTTTTTTCTCATAATGACTGATACTATCACCTCCCGAAGTATTGACCTTTCCTCCTGAAACACCCTGTATATATATTCTTTTTTGTTTTTTGTTTTAGGTGCTGCAGCCCAGCTGGATTATTAGCACCAACGTAAAATTTGTTATCTTTGTATTTTTGTTTGTTTAAGACGCTGCAATCCTACTGGATTACTGACACCATTTTTTCTTTAACCTCCCCGAAAATAAATTGCCAAATTTTGGTAAATGTTTGTTTTTTTCTTCTGCTTAAGGTGCTTCAACCCTACTGGATTATTGACACCATTTTTTTTTTTTTCTTTGACTCCCCGAAGGGAGGCTTCAAAATTAAGATAAATTATTAAAGGGTGGTATTTGTTTTTTTCTATTTAAGGTGCTTCAACCCTGCTGGATTATTGACACCATTTTTTTTTTTTTGACTCCCCGAAGGAAAATTGCAAAATTAAGAATTTTTGTATCTATTTTTAGTCTGATAAGGGGTTTTTTTTTTTTTTTTTTTTTTCTGTTTAAGGTGCTTTCAACCCTGCTGGATTATTGACACCATTTTTTTTTTTTTTTTTGTAGAGAAAGGTGGTGAAAGAAGTAGTAGAAGAAAAGATAATTCAAGTTTCTTTCCTTTCCTTTTTTCTGTTTAAGGTGCTTTCAACTCTGCTGGATTATTGACACCATTTTTTTTTTTTTTGTAGAGAAAAGTGGTGAGAGAAGTAGTAGAAGAAATTGAGATAGTTTATATCTTACATGATTATTATTCAAGTTTTTGTTTGTTTTTTCTGTTTAAGGTGCTTTCAACCCTGCTGGATTATTGACACCATTTTTTTTTTTTTGTAGAGAAAGGTGGTGAAAGAAGTAGTAGAAGAAAGTTAGAGTTCACTGTTTGTTTTTTTCTGTTTAAGGTGTTTTCAACCCTGCTGGATTATTGACACCATTTTTTTTTTTTTTTGTAGAGAAAGGTGGTGAAAGAAGTCCACTCTGGGAGGTTCCTGTTATTAAAAGTTTATTTTTGTTTCAACTATCCTAATAGTAGTAGAAAACTGGATTGAAAAGTAGAAGGCTCTCTCCCCACCCTCTGCTCCCTCCCTGCCAGAGGCAGGTACGGAAAAAGGTTGAAGAAAATACCTTGACCCTGGAAAAGTAGCCAAGGAAATTTTACAGGAAAGTGGAGAATATATAAATAGCTCTATATTTAGCTTGCTCACAGAGACACCGTGCAAACTAACTCCTGCAGAGTTTTCTGAGGTTTTAATCTTAAACTATGAGTGTGTTCAGTACTTTGTCTAGCCTATTTTTAAACACATTTACACTTTGACTTGAAACAACCTCTGAGGGAAGTTGGTTCCAGATATTAACTATTTTATAGGAAAAGAAATTTCCGCAGACAGAGGTCCTAAATGTCTTTAGTTCCATTTTAAACCCATTATTTCTTGTCGGATTGGCATTAAGTGAGAATAAGTTTCTGTAATCTACCCTGTCTATTCCTTTGAGCATCTTGAAGACTGAATAAGCTGACCCCGCAACCTCCTCGTCTCTAAGCTAAACAGATTTAGGCGCTCCAATCTCCGTTGGTAGCTTTGCTTTCTCATTGAAGGGATCAATTTTGTAGCCCTTGCTTGTACTCTTTCTAACCTTTCTATGTCCTTCCTGAGGGATGGAGACCAAAACTGCGCACAGTATTCCAGTTGAGGTCTGACTAGAGAATTATAAAGACACATTACAGTCTCCTTGTTCCGAAACTGGAACTGTCTTTTAATATAACCTAATAATTTGAAGGCCCTCTTTTCGACTTCTGCACAGTGCTTCGACGGTTTCAGATCGTTGCTGATATAAACTCCTAAGTCTTTCTCTAGATCGGTGTCAGTCAAGTTCCTTCCCAAGAGAGAGTAATCGGTCTTCGGGATTTTATAACCTATGTGCATTACCTTACATTTGTCCAAGTTGAATGGCATCTGCCAAGTAGCAGACCATTCGCCCAACCTGTCAAGATCGTTCTGAAGCGTTCTTACGCCCTCCTCAGTACCTACACTACTTCCTAATTTCGTATCGTCTGCAAATTTGGAGATTGTACTTAGAAGCCCGACGTCTATATCGTTAATATAGATGATAAAAAGTAAAGGACCCAGAACGGAACCCTGTGGGACACCACTGGTGACGCGCGCACACTCCGAAGCCACTCCATTTATTACCACTCTCTGCTTTCTATCTTTTAACCAATCCTCAATCCAGTTGGAAACGAGCCCGGTGATTCCTAGTCCTTTGACTTTAGCTATCAATCTAGCGTGAGGGACTTTGTCAAAGGCTTTTTGAAAGTCGAGATACACTATATCTATTGCCCTACTTGCATCGTACAGTGTATGCATATTATGGGAAAACTCTAACAGGTTTGTCAGACAGGATCTATGTCGCCTAAATCCATGTTGAGAATAAAAAATTAGATTGTTAGATTCAAAGTGATACACAATACGTTTTGTAATGATGGATTCCAACAGTTTGCCGACAACTGATGTTAAACTGATCGGGCGATAATTACAAGGATTTTCCCTATCACCCTTTTTAAAGATTGGTGTTACATTTGGTAACTTCCAGTCGGTTGGAACTTTCCCTAACTCGATTGATTGTTTGAATATGGTTACTAAGTCGTCAACAACATTGTGGCTGACCTCTTTTAATACCCTTGGAAGAAATAAGTCGGGGCGAGGTGATTTGTATTTGTTCATCTTATCAATTAATTGCTGTACCTCATTTCTCGTAAAACTTATGGTCTCTACGGGCTGGTCACCGTCATATGTAATCCGAGGACTTGGCACTTCTATTGTGTTTTCCTCCGTGAAGACTGTAACGAAGAACTCGTTTAACGTATTAACTATATCTTTATCACCGAATTTCAATACGCCATTTCTATCTTTTAAGGGGCCTACAGAATTTTTAATTGGCTTTCTGCTATTAACATGGGCAAAAAATTCTTTAGGGTTAACTTTACAGAGTGAGGCAACTCTAGCTTCTTCATCACGTTTAGCTGATCTAATTAAGGACTTAACCCTCCTACGTAGATTTATATAGTTTTCTGAATTAGTGTGGTTGAAATGCGACTTAAGTAGTTTGTAGGCTCTATTTCTTCCCGTAATAGCCCTCCTAATTTCGTTGTTAAACCATTTCGGTGACTTTGTTGACAAGGAAACCATTTTAGTGGGTATAAAAGTGTTCTGTAATATTCTAAATTGAGAGAGAGAGAGAGAGAGAGAGTTACAAGGAGTTACAAGGAAAAGAAGTACCTCAAAAGGCCTTGCGGCCCATACCGAGGAGGTACCAATGGCAACGGGTGCCAGGGAAGATTTTGTACACACTCAAATAGTGTGCAAGATTTGGTCTAACCTTTTCTTGAACTGATCCACAGAGGAACTGTTCACAACTTCCGAAGGTAACCTGTTCCATGTGTCACAGATCTTATACGTAAAGTAATTCCCACACACGCTAGTCCTAAACCGTTTCAAATCCAACTTCCAACCATTGTTGCGAGTTGGGTTATCATTTAAACTAAACATACTTCTAAAATTGACATCGTTGAACCCGCGTAAGAGCTTGAAAACATCGATCAGTTGACCGCGCAGCCTCCGAGTTTCAAGCGAAAACAAGTTCAGGGCGCGTAACCGTCGATTGTAGCCCATATGCCTAACGGAAGGGATTAACTTTGTGGCCCTCGCCTGCACTCGCTCCAGCCTCTCAATATCTTTCCTGAGGGTGGGCGACCAGAACTGCACAGCATACTCCAGGTGCGGCCGAACAAGGGAATTGTACAGTGAGAGCACAATCTCCTTGTTCCGAAACTGAAATTGCCTCCTGATATAACCCAATAGTTTCTGGGCTTTCTTTTCCACCTCTACACACTGTTTCGTAAACTTAAGATCGCTGCTAATTAGCACACCCAAGTCCTTTTCTAAATCAGTCACCTCGATATTACTACCCAACATCGAGTAGTCCGACTTGGGATTGGCGTAGCCAATGTGCATCACTTTGCATTTACCCAAGTTAAACGGCATTTGCCATTTTTCGGACCACTCTCCTATCCTACCTAGGTCCGCACGCAGTTCCTCGATCGCTTCGGGCGTCCCAACATTGGCCCCAAGCTTGGTGTCATCAGCGAATTTGGCGATCCGACTGACGATGCCACCGTCGATATCATTTATGTAAATGATAAACAACAGTGGCCCCAAAACGGAACCCTGAGGAACCCCACTAGTGACCGAGGCCCAACCCGAACTAGCCCCTTTAATTACCACCCTCTGCCGCCTATTCCTCAGCCAGTTTTCAATCCACCTACCTATTTCCCCACCGATACCCAGCGCGCGCACTTTCGCCATTAGCCGGCGGTGAGATACCTTATCAAAGGCTTTCTGAAAGTCGAGATAAAGTATATCAATCGCCCTACTCTTATCGTACTCACTCAACATGACGTGGAAAAACTCGAGCAAGTTGGTGAGACACGACCTATGCCGTCTAAACCCATGTTGGGAGTCCCTAAGCAGCTTGTAGGAATCCAATTGGTCAACGATCCTATCAGCTATTATCCCTTCTAATAATTTACCTACAACTGAAGTGAGACTAATGGGACGATAGTTCCCTGGACTTTCGTGATCCCCTTTCTTAAAGATAGGGGTCACGTTGGCTTCCCTCCAGTCACCAGGCACCTGGCCCATCTCCAACGATTTGTTGAAGACTGTAGCCAGGTGGGGAGCCACCTGGTCGCGCACTTCTCGCAACACTCTGGGGAGAAACTGGTCTGGCCCAGGAGCCTTAAACGCGCTCAGTTTGTCTAATCTATCGGCAACGACTGTCGCGGTACATCTAACACTATTCAGGCCAGCACCTTCGTGCCTCACGCCTGGCTCGGGGATGACGCGGGTATCCTCCCTGGTGAACACTCCCGCAAAGTACTCATTAAGCACATTAGCGATGTCCGCGTCGGAGGTCCGCAGAACGCCGCTTCTACTATTAACATAACTGAAGAATTCCTTAGGGTTTCCCTTGCAGAGGCTTGCCACCCGTAGTTCTTACGTTTCGCTAACCTAACCTTCGCCTTCACTTCCCTACAGAGTCGGACATACGCTTCAGTGTTCTCGTGGGAACGATTGGCCTTCGCCCTCCTATACGCTACTTTCCTATTTCGGATAGCCGAAGCGATGTCACGATTGAACCAGTTAGGCTGCGTTGTGGCAGGGGTGACCGGTTTTGAGGGTATGGCAGCAGACTGCAGCACCATTAACTCGTCCCGGAATGCACTCCACAGTCCCTCAACATCGCCGCCAGCCTCTAACCCCATCTCTCCTACGCTATCCCTGAGGCTAACAAAGTTCGCCCGCAGGAGATCGAGCTTACTGCCTCTCGAGTTACTACGCTTCACCCGAGGGACGCACACACGGAACCTAATAAGACCGTGATCACTCCCGCCCAATGATTCGTCAACGGTGAGGCCAGTGACGAGGTTGTCTTCGGTCGTGAATACTAAGTCTAGAACGCTTTCGCCTCGTGTAGGCTCGTTGACCCACTGAGTGAGGAAGTTCTCATCAGCAAAGTCAACTAGCCTCCTCCCTTCAGCATCGGCAGTCCTGTTTTCCCACTTTATGCCGCGACAGTTGAAGTCCCCTAAAACTACACACACCCTATCCCCTAGCAGGCTACTGAGTTTGGTGTACAGGGCTGTATCCTCCTCGAGGAGGAGATGCGGAGGTCTGTACACCAAGATTAACCTATAGTTCGTCCCTCCCACGTTCAGATCGACGCCAAGCAGCTCCCGTTCCGACCGGAACTGGCAGTCAACCGGACTCAACGTGTCTCTGACGTATATTAATACCCAACCCCCTCCCCACGGGTGCGGTCTTTGCGAAACATTCTATACCCGGGAATTTCGAACTCCCCAACGTAGTCCCTACGATCAGTATGAATCCAGGACTCGGTGATAGCAACGATATCCTGGTATTCTGATGCTAAATGCGCCCGTAGCTCGCCAAACTTGTTCCTGATCGACCTAGCATTAAAAAGCATTGCACGGAGGGAGCCTCCCCTATTGTGACTGCCCCCTAGCACGACCCGTTTCCCGAACAGCCAGGGCTGTCGGGAGTTGAAGAGCCCCTCACTAACGAGGGGACAATCTCCGCAGGAGCCTGAGCCCCCTCCAACGTGGAAGGAGAGTGACTACCTGCTGGGGGAGGGTGACTACCTGCTGGGGGAGGGTGACTACCTGCTGGGGGAGACTAACTGCTGGGGGAGTAGGTTTAACTGCTGGGGGAGTAGGTTTAACTGCTGGGGGAGTAGGTTTAACTGTTTGGGGAGCAGGATCAATTGCTGGTTTGGGGGGTCCTAGTTTAAAAAGATTATACGAATTAATGTTCAGTAAATCACCATACTTCTTTTTCCCCTTCTGGTTAAAATGTATCCCGTCTGAACCAAAGTATTCCCCATTTCCGTAGAATGTAGGCCAAAAATCGACAAACTTTAGGCCTTTTTCCTCACACATGCGTTTAACTCTTTTATTTATGCTAATGGCTTTACTTAGAGAGAGAGAGAGAGAGAGAGAGAGAG
The DNA here is from genome assembly GCA_023014485.1 of Bathynomus jamesi. NCBI lineage: Eukaryota > Metazoa > Arthropoda > Malacostraca > Isopoda > Cirolanidae > Bathynomus > Bathynomus jamesi. The sequence goes on from JAJOZX010003986.1 coordinate 192,782, forward strand.
ACCTCCATACTCTATATACAGTATGTCTCTATATATAAATAGATAGAGTGATCGACACAATAATAATGTGGACGTCATTGATGGGGTTAGAGCAATTATGTGCACCAATCCGAACACACCTCCGCTGCCATAAGGACCGCCCATTTTATACCAAACAGACTAGCTTGGGACGAGACAGAGGCGCGAGACTTATTGTAAGCACTGTACCTCGACATACTAAAGTTTTCGTGTGTCAATACAAAGAACACCAACCCCACAGTAAATTCCACATTCAAGAAGTATTTTAACTCGTAAACAGCAATCGAATATACAGTCGTTATAACCTACATGTAATAAATATTACTTGTCCATGTTTACTCGCGTTAATACAAATCGGATTTCTCTCTTCAATCGCGTTACTTTATACACACCCTGTATATAAGAACAATATTTATAATCACCAAATTAAAGCAATCACTCTTTTGCAACAATCTTAAAATGCAAACAACATTTCACAGTTGCAAACCACGTAAATAGTTGTTACAACAACATCTACAGGTTTTAATACAAACGTTGTAATATTTAAAAAAAATAGTTCACATTTATTTCATACTAACCAACTCCTACCTTTTTTGTTAAAGATGGTTCATCTATCTTGGATTCTTTCCCATTCCCGAGAGTTTTAAATTTTACCCTAAAATATACCAAAACTTAATTAAATCTATTCTTGCCAAATACCAAGATACGTTATAAAATTTAACTTAATTATAAAATGCACATTACTGTTGACCATCAAATGTATCTTTCACAAAATCAAAACCGATCATTATTATTTCATAAAAATATAAATTGACCTAAATGATGACTTTTATTCCGTGTTAATTCCATTGCGCGAAATAAGCATGTAAACAAAACAAATTATAAACAGTATTTCCATAGCATAGTTTACATTTTACGCAAGTTACCCCCATAAATTGCTGTATTTATTGTCACTATGTATAAAATGTTAAAATGAGAGTTTAATAAAACTATTTAGCTTAGACTTTAAAAGTCAAATTCTTCAAGGTTTGTGGTTCACATATTCCCAACTAACAAATTCACTTGAAACTTCTCAAGACAAAATCACAGTAAAAAATCACAGTAAAAAATGGCAGCCAGCCACTATATTCTACGTTTTTAGTGGAATGCGAAAAAACCAACCAAATCCACGGGAGGCTTCAAAATACGTCTACACCGCCAATTACATTACTTTCCCTAACAATGATACATGTTATTTCATTCGTAAAACACACACACATATACACATACATATATATATATATATTCATATATATATCCTAAAAAAATACTAATCCACCAACAAATACAATACATAAAAGTAGTCAAACTTGTTCAAAACTAATACAAGTGCGTTAAGACTATATGCATACGTATGAATGACAAACATGTACAGTTACAGACACGCAATACACGACATACTCATACTTAATCTGGATCACCTGAAGATCAGGGCCCCCAGCCTCAATTACCAAATAATATCTTCGTTAAAACTAACGAAAATATCACGACTTAACTTAACCAATCGTCAAGGGCGTACAGTTGACCTAACCGGGCATTCTCTTAACCTAACTGGCATTCAGTTAACCTAACCCAGTTGGTAGACTCTAGAACAGGGTTTCTCAACGGGGGCGATTTCGCCCCCCCTTGGGGCGAAAATGAAATTCTTGGGGGGCGAAAGTGGGCGAAAATTTATTTAGGCAACGATTAAAATTAAATTATTTTCGAATTGCTCATCAATGGTTTTGAAACACTATTCGGAGTATGTATTGTGCCGTCGATGACGTTAAAGGGAATTGACCAATGAGAAGTGCAGTGGGGCGGGGTCATCTTTCAAAGCATTCTATAGCGGCTTAGTGACGGTTACGCATACAGTGCGTCAGTTCTTACCTAATTAGAAGCGTGGGCGGGTGTTATTTTTTGTGCTATTATCTATTATCATTGATTTTTCTTTTAGTGCTTTAGTGCTTCTTAATTTTCGCGTTTGTCCCTTGTTTCGAGTACGGAGACAATGACCTCGTTGTCACGTTTCTAGTCACTCAATTTAATCACTCAATTAGTGCTTCTTAAGAATAAAATAGAATTTAGAAAGTTCGCTTTCTTATCTGATAAAAATTCATAAATAAGGAGTGCTAACACATGTATAAATGTGATTTTCCTTTGAAAACGTTGCAAGGTTTAAGGCGGAGGATGCCAGTTTGGCCTACTTCTCGGAAATGTCATTGAATATTGAAGAACAACTAGTTGAAAGATTGAAAAAAACTAATTTCTCAATTCAGGTTGAGTCCACAGTTGTTGATAACAAGGCCCTTCTCATGGCATATGTACGTTATTTTAATGATGATTGTAAATTGAAAGAAGATATATTATTTGTGAAATACCTAGAAACTGACACTACTGGGGAATCTATTTTTATTGCTTTAAGATCCTGGTTTGATGAAAATAAAGTTCCATTAGAATATTTGATATCGATTGCAACTGATGGTGCTACCTCAATGGTCGGAAGGCATAAAGGCCTCGTAGCACATTTGAAAAAAATATGTCCTGGAATCATTGCAATACATTGCATTGTTCACAGACATAATCTTGTAGCAAAAAATATGAGTCCAATTCTACATTATTCACTTGGTATAGTTATTATGGAAAAACTATACGCGCTCACAACATGGTATCATATGTGGTACATTTATTTCATAATTAAATATAAATTATTAATTAATTGAATTAAATATTTATACAAAACTGCCTCGGGATTGGCGACATAGCCTATTGGGAATGAAATAATTGAATTGACATACGTACAAAGAACCTGTATGTATGAATCAGCCCCACATAGCAACAAGAAAACTCAATTTATTGTTTAGTCTACCAAAAAGAATTAGACACAACAAAATCTTGCTAGATCGGCAAATAATAATGAAAATACAAGCGAACCAAGGAACGGCTCTCAGGGCTGTTTATTCCAAGCAAACGCTTTAAACTGGGAAAACGTGTCTAAATTTTCCCTCAAGTCCTGAGTGAATTCCTTATAATTTAAAACTTATGACTAAAAAAGGATAGGCCTATTCCTTCAGGGGTTTATATAGTGACTGCCTATATTAATTACCTTAAGTAAATTCGCCGCGTAACCCCATCGTGGTGACCCTACACCGAAAATGACCGTCACGCCCTACATCGAAACAAACAAAGACCCAGCAAAAATAAGGTGAGCAACTTCAATTTTTATTAACATAAGGCTTTCCCAACTCCCGATGCTAGAATTACCGTAATCAGTATAAATATAAAGAGGTCCTTTAAAGACCTACATATTCATAACTCTCTAACGAAAAAACATAGGGCCTTTGTCGGTAACCCTCCACTGAAGTCTGTTTGGAAATTTCCAACGGATGAGGGCACAGGCAATCAACCCATAGCCCTATATTGTTTTTTCAAAGTTATTAAAACTATCAATAAAATAAAATCAAATAGCAAATATGATCGCCTATTCAGGAAGTTTTGTTCTGATCATGATGAACAGTATGTAAGACTTCTTTTACATACGGAAGTCAGATGGCTCTCCAAAGGAAATTGCTTAGCAAGATTTATAAACCTTTTTGATACCATAGTTAACTTTCCAGAAAGTGAAGGGGACGGAGATATTGCTAAAGAAATAAGAAAACATAAAAATAACATATTATATGGTTTGGATATTTCGAAAGCTTAATGAGGTATCACTTCAACTTCAAGGAAAATTTATCACATTGATTGATTGTAAAACAGTATTGAAAGCATTTACTGAAAAATTGGAAATTTTTCAAGATAATTACTTAAAAAAATGTTTCACAGCATGCCTGAGCTGGCAGAAATTTGTTCTTCACTTACCAAAATGGATCTTGAAACGTATTCTGGACACTTATGTTCGTTAAAAAGTGACATGAACAAAAGATTCTCTGATTTATTTTCCTTTAAAGTAAAACCATGGATGTTAGACCCATTTAATTGTGATGTTAGTTCAGCTGAAGAAGAAATTCAAGAAGAATTAATTGAATTACGATGCAATGATAACTCAAAATACATGTATGATAAAGTAGGAAAGACTGAATTCTGGTCATTAAAGACTGTAAAACACTATATCCAAGGTTATGGACCGAAATGGCCAAAATAATTGTCTGTTTTCCAACATCATATATGGTTGAAACTGGGTTTAGTTCAGTAAATAAATTACTAACAAAGGAAAGAAACAGATTGGATGTATGCAGAAGAGGTGACATAAGAATTAAGCTCAGCGACATTGAACCGAACATTGCATATTTAGTAGAAAAACACCAATCTCAAGGATCTCATTAAATAAAATAGTAAGTTTGAAAGTTTTTTTATTTCACTTTTTTTTGTGTGTGTAGGGGGGCGATTTGAAAATAGAGTGGGCAAAAATTTTTTCAAGGGGGCGATGGTTAAAAAAAGTTTGAGAACCACTGCTCTAGAATTTGACGGTCTTGTAGCCATGACTCGTTTTTTTTCCGCCGACCGTCAAACCAAAAAGATCCCAATACGGTTTAAAAATATATATTTTTAATTCGTTAAATTGCATATAAGTGCCTCACTATCTGTTTCTCTAAAACATGAATGTTATTTTTGAAATCCTCGATTAAAACTGGACAATAAAAAACAAGTAATGTTAAAAAATATTAAAGGCCGTTCAGAACTTATCAGACCCCCCCTAAAAATGGAAAGGGATATTATAGGAGCACCCCACTTACACTTCGATGATCCTTTAATATTCGTGAGGCCCCAGCAATAAATGCAGGAGTGTTTCTATACTCTTTTTAAAGTCTAGTCCATCGGATCACTTACGCTACTTGGTAATATTTCGCTTATATAGGAATGGCCAAAACTCGAAGAAATGTACAAGAATTACAAAAAAAGAACGTGCTCCAAAGAATATTTAGGATTGAATTCACACAAATTTGACTAATAGAAGCAGCTAAACCAAGGATAATCACCTTCGGCCTAGCCTAGGGACAGGGTATGTGAGATATAAGCACACTACATAATGACGTAAGCTATCGAGCCTTTAAATTGTACATTACAGGTACACACATTAAACATTATCTTTAGTGCCACAATTCTTTAAATCTTGATACACTCTCCAGTTTTTCAGTCTCATAAATGCCTGTTAATATACAAAAACAACCGTTTTCTTTAAAAATCCCAAAACAAAGAAAACATTTTTGGACACACTTTGGTAATTACTCGATTTACCTCTGCGGATCGATTTTAATATAAGAATAGGTTTTTCTGGCATATTTTGGTGTGTTTTATTCAAATCTGACCTTCATTTCTTGTGCAAATGAATTATTGAATGCCCGGTTAGGTTAACTGTACGCCCTTGACGAATGGTTAGGTTGTCGTGATATTTTCGTTAGTAGGGTTAAATCGTGATATTTTCATTAAAATTAATGAAAATATCACGACAACCTAACCAATCATTGCAAGGGCGTACAGCTGACCTAACCGGGTATTCGATAATTCATTTGCACAAGAAATGAAGGTACTTGTAGGTTATCTCCCCCCCCCCCCCCCCACCACCACCAATTTTGACAATATTTTCGTTAAAACTAACGAAAACATCACGACTTAACCTAACCAATTATCAAGGGCGTACAGTTAATCTATTAGTAAATAGTAAATACTATGCCAGAAACAATGTTATAAATAGTAATAGATCAACTGTACGCCCTTGATAATTGGTTAGGTTAAGTCGTGATATTTTCGTTATTTTTAACGAAAATATTCTGTCAAAATTGGTGGTGGGGGGAGATAACCTACAAGTACCGAAATGGTCAGATTTGAATAAAACACCCCAAAATACAACAGAAAAACCTATTCTCATATCAAAATCGACTCGCAGGGGTAAAACGAACGATTACCCAAATGCAGTTTGGAGATGAATCCATAATTTACCAACTTAACCCAGCATAACTATGTATTTTAACGATACTTTGACCAGTCTCCGAACCGCGTCTGCAATTTCAAATTTTCACTTTTTATAGTAAAACACTCGGAAAAATAACAAAAACTTAATAAGACAGCTAATTTCGAAAAATATATACAGGGTGTTTCAGGAGGAAAAGTCAATACTTCGGGAGGTGATAGTATCGGTCATTGTGAGAAAAAAAGTTCATATGAACATGTCTGATTCTCAATGGTTACGGAGATAGAGCTGTTTGAATCTACAAATACAAAAGCATTGTTAATGGTAACCAAGAAAGAGAAACCAATTACTGTTTCTAACATTTAATGTTTAAACAGTGGCATTTTGAATGGTATCAGATCCAGAAATTCTGCTGTTCGGAAACCGTCGACGGTATTCTGCAACAGCAGCTGTTGCACTTCCATCGCAAAAACCATAGACATACACCATATCTATGGATCCGATATATTTGCATGTCCTTTATAAATAGATATAGAGTGTAACATATTTGTGGATAGTAGTCTATTATGACTTGATCCTCTGGATCAGAGATTCTATCTTTAATTTTAAATCGATAATTAATTAGTTTTAAATTGATAATTATCTAGTTTCGTAAAAATTGGTTGTTGCCAATTTACCGGCAGTTTTTACATAAATTTCTTATGTTCTTGTGGTTCGGAACCCACGTAACTGTGTAGGTCCCCTCCGCCACCACGGAGGACATACACAATACCAGTGGCGGATTTAAGGTGCGCGGGGCCCTAGGCCGGTTGGAGTGCGGGGCCCCAAACTACGCAAAGCTAGCTTAATTAACTGAAATGAAGATTTACACCCCCATCCCCCAGTGGTGACCTTACGGGGCCCTCAAATCAATGGGCGAGCGAAGCGTTAAAATAAATGTACTTTTTAAACAATATTCAATTTATTGATAATTAATTAGCCAAATGACCATTTCATAGTTGAACATTACACATTTGTTTTTTTGAAGCTTAACAATAAAAAATAACTATAATAATACACCATTAACTAAAGAGAATACCACTTGACTGACATGCAAATGATGCAATGAGTGGGTTTTGTTTATTGCAGGCAATTTGTACGGTACACTTAACTATTTCTCAGTCAAAAAAGATTTTTTTCTAGCCTTCTTACTTGCAAACTGTTTGATGACATCAGTAAAATCAAGCACCCTTAATTTCTCATGCTCAATGCTCAACAGGGTGAGTGAAGACA
>JAJOZX010003986.1:207500-285000 GCA_023014485.1 Bathynomus jamesi
ATAGAGCTGTTTGAATCTACAAATACAAAAGCATTGTTAATGGTAATCAAGAAAGAGAAACCAATTACTCTTTCTAACATTTAATGTTTAAACAGTGGCATTTTGAATGGTATCAGATACAGGAATTCTGCGGTTCGGAAACCGTCGACGGTATTCTGCAACAGCAGCTGTGGCACTTCCATCGCAAAAACCGTAGACATACACCATATCTACATATTCGGCATGTGTGAAGGTGTGTGCATTCTTAACACTGCTTCAAACACCAAAGAATGTCAGCTGTCGATTGGCTTATGTTACATGCTTACATGGTTCAAGGTTATAGTGGAGGGACGGGGGAGGAAGAGCTGCGCGCGCATCAAATTCAAACAGCTCTATCTCTGTAATCATTCAGAATTAGACATGTTCATATGAACGTTTTTTCTCATAATGACCGATACTATCGCCTCCCGAAGTATTGGCCTTTCCTCCTGAAACACCCTGTGTATATATACACATTTTTTTTAAGGTGCTGCAGCCCAGCTGGATTATTAGCACCAATGCAAAAATTTTTATCTATTTTTTTTTTGTTTATTACGCTGCAATCCTACTGGATTACTGACACCATATTTTTTTATTTTTATTTATTTATTTTTTTTTTTTATCTCCCCGAAAGGAGGTTGCAAAATTTAGGTAAATGTTTGGTTTTTAATTTTTTTTCTGTTTAAGGTGCTTCAACCCTGATGGCTTATTTACACTATTCTTTTTCATCTCCCCGAATGAAGGTTACAAAATTAAAAAAGAAAATACTAAATTGAATCGTTTTTTTTTTTTTTCTGCTTAGGGTGCTAATCGTTTGTTTTTTTGTTTTTTTCTGTTTAAGGTGCTTCAACCCTGCTGGATTATTGACACCATTATTTATTTTATTTTTTTTTTTTGACTCCCCGAAGGAAGGTTGCAAAATTAAGATAATTTCATGAATTATAATTTCATGGTTAAGTTTCCTCCTATTCGGTGCTAGCTTTTGTATCATTTTCCTCCTACACAGTAAACAGCTATTTTGTTCCGTGGGCTCAACTTAGGTTATGTTAAGTTAACCTCACCAAACCTAAAATAAAATAAAATTTAAAAAAATTGGGTGTGTAAAATCCTGAGGTAGCGTGAAGTAGAAGTATTTTGATTTAGATCTTTTAATTAAAATCCTAACGTGAAGTAAATTTGAAAAAATAATCACTATACATGGTAAAAAAGCGTATTCTCTGAACTTTATAATGGGACCCTCCCTACCTTAACGGAAACGTATGTGATTAAAAACTTGAAAAATTAAAAGACATCAAATGTAGCTATTGTAACTTCAATAGTCACGGGCGAAAATGTAGGAGGACTTTGGCGATTTAGGAATATACACATACATACATTATGTATATAAACATATTAGATAAAGTGGTCATAAACACCTCATTATAGAGCTATATAGGTTTTATTGCAAGAACTTCATAGATTAGATACGGTAATACAATTCTCAAATGCGTTTCGAGACCCCAAAGGGTCACCCTTCTGAAGGCGATTTTCGCCTTCTGTTCAAATAAGTCCATAAAATTACAAAGATGCATGCGGATCTTAATCATATTTGGACCTTGGCAGGAACAGAGGCACACCCAAACTGATGTTTTTGGATACCAAAGACCACCTTCATTTCTTATCCGACTGAATAGATGTCAGTATCCTAAAGCATTTTCACGATACCGTAAATGAGCTCCAGCGACTTCAAATCAATAAAACAACCATTAAATAAGAAATCTTCTCAGGACTACAAGACCTTAAGGTTTACTTTTGCCGGAACTTGCCGGAATCCCGAAAACTGTGGAGTCACAAGAAACTTCAGCGAAAAGTTCAGAAGAAATAGCAGCAGCAATCATCACTCGTCTTTGGAAGACGTAAAACCTATTCAAACAGGCTCTCGCTTTGGCCTATTTGTCATTCTCTTCAAACCGAAAAGACAGTCATTCGCGTCACCTTATAACTCGTGTAAAAGTTCGGTAAATCTTAAGGAAAGGTCCCGGTTCTTAATACGTAGGACAGAGATTTAACATATTAATAATATGAAAGATTGTATTTTTCTCAATAAAATGCACCCCCGCGTTTTTATTTTTATTAAGGATAAGTAATTTTAATTAACGTTTTTAAAGTAGACGGCATTTCTTGCGCCTGGCAGCGTTGTGTGAAAATTAGATATGTGATTTATTCGAATTTGACATCCGTTTCAGTCGCAAATCACTCGTTTATGACTTTCCCCCACCCCCTCAATAAATATAACCTAACCTAACCTAACGTGTATATAAATGTTACCTACCCATTAATATCCTGGATTATACTGGATTTTCCGCCTTTTGTACTTGGGCTTAGGCGTTAAATTTCTGACGTCCCTCCAAATACTTATCTAATTTGCACACAACGCTGCCAGGCGCAAGAAATGCCGTCCACTTTAAAAACGTTAATTAAATCTTTAAAAACGTTAATTAAAATTACTTATCCTTAATAAAAATAAAAACGCGGGGGTGCATTTTATTGAGAAAAATATAATCTTTCATATTATTAATATGTTAAATCTCTGTACTACGTATTAAGAACCGGGACCTTTCCTTAAGATTATCCAAAAGTTCACCTTATACATATAGCATTGAACTTTTCACACTTAAAAATGTGAACTCGCACACCTAGTAAGTTGTGAAAAGTGCAAAATAGAAAACTTCATTGATCTGATATATCCGAAAAAAATTACATTTGATTAATTAATGTTGCAAGTTATTTTGTATAAAAAATTAAACAATGGAAATGCGATAGTTTTAAACAAGATTGTACATCATCTGTTTTTATTATATTTTCGCCTGCTTTTAAGTTGTAATGGCGTCTGTTGAAGAGAAGGGTAACCCCGTAAGGTGGGTTCATGAATGTGGATCGATTCTTACAGCCCAAACACGATTTAAGCGTGAATTATACAAACCAGCGCCACACAAATCTTATCAGAGTGTGGGTAAAAAAGTTCACTCCAGAAGGAAGTGTGAAAAAAGAGAAATGCCCCGGTAGACCAAGAAATCCTCTAAAGGTTAATGCTATTCGTGAAGCATTTCTGAAGTCTCAACTTAGAACTATACCGGGAATCTATACAAATATTTATGCACAGTACGCGATACCATATTTTTGTCCTTGGCCTAGAGAACATTGAAAGTATTAAACGAGTTCAATAATTATGAGCCTAAAGAAACGTGTGTATACACAAGTATCAATGCAAATTAATAAAAAAAAAGCCCGAAACCCAACTCAAACCCTACTAATGGCATGGCTAAAGCTTTGTATAAAGTAACTGTTCGGAGTATTCCGGATTAAAACTTCTCAAACGTTGGAGTTTTCAATGAGTTGGCTCTCAACTCCAGCGTTCTAGAGGGTGTGTATAAAGTAACGCAAGTGAAGAGTAATCTAATTGAACTGGTTTAATCTAGTTTCAACTTGTACGTTATAACGACTGTGTATTCGATTGCTGTTTACAAGTTAAAATACATGTAATAAATATTACTTGTCCATGTTTACTCGCGTTTATACAAATCGGTTCTCTCTCTTCAATCGCGTTACTTTAAACACACCCTGTATATAAGAGCATATTTATAATCACCAAATTAAAGCAATCACTCTTTTGCAACAATTTAAAATGATGCAAATGACATTACACAGTTGCAAACCACGTAAATAGTTATTACCACAACAACAGCTACAGGTTATTTAATACAAACGTTGTAATAATTAAAAAATAGTTCACACTTATTTCATACTAACTACAACTCATACCTTTTTTGTTAAAGATGGTTTCATCTATCTTGGATTCTTTCCCATTCCCGAGAGTTTTAAATTTTACCCTAAACTACACCAAGACTTAATTAAACCTATTCTTGCCATATACCAAGATACGTTATAAAATTTAACTTAAATATTATAAAATGCACATGACTGTTGACCATCAAATGTATCTTTCACAAAATCAAAACCAGTCATTATTATTTCATAAAAATATAAGTTGACCTAAATGGTGACTCTTTTATTCCGTGTTAATTCTACTGCGCGAAATAATAAGAATGTAAACAAAAAATATTATAAACAGTATTTACGTTTTACGCAAGTTACCCCCATAAATTAGTGTATTTATTTGTCACTGTATGTATAGAATGTTAAAATGAGAGTTTAGTGAAACTATTTAGCTTAGACTTTAAAAGTCAAATTCTTCAAGGTTTGTGGTTCACATATTGCCAACTAACAAATTCACTTGAAACTTCAGGGCAAAATCACAGTAAAAAATGGCAGCCAGCCACTATATTCTACATTTTTAGTGGAACGCCAACCAACCAACCAAATCCATGGGACGCTTCAAAATACTTCTACACCGCCTATTACATTACTTTCCCTAACAATGATACATGTTAGTTCATTCGTAAAACACACACACACATACATACATACACACATACATATATATATATATTCATATATATATTCTAAAAAAATACTAATCCACCAACAAATATAATACACAAAAGTAGTCATACTTGTTCAAAACTAATACAAGTGCGTTAAGACTACATGCATACGTATGAATGACAAACATATACAGTTACAGACACGCAATACACGACATACTCATACTTAATTTGAATCACCTGAAGATTAGGGCCCCCAGCCTCAATTACCAAATAATATCATCGTTAAAACTAACGAAAATATCACAACTTAACCTAACCAATCGTCAAGGGCATACAGTTGACCTAACCGGGCATTCAGTTTAATTTATTATTATATTTCGTACTGTAAAGAAAAAAAACAAGAATACATGGGGCCCTGATCTTCATGGTGACCCCTTAATTTACCTAATTCTACAATAGAATGTAAAACTAAGTTTTACAATGTGTTCGATTTACAATTTCCTTTAAGGATCTTTTCGGTTTGACGGCCTCTAATATTATTTAACATTACTTGTTTTTTAATGTCTAGTTTTAATGGAGGATTTCAAAAATAACCATGTTTTAGAGAAACAAATAGTGAGGCAGTTATACATTTTAGTTTAGGGAATATCATACACACTTCAAGATTCCAAAATCCCTGAAAGTTTTCGGTCAACTGTAGGCTCATGACGATTGGTTAGGTTAAGTTATGATATTTTAGTTTGTTTTGACAGTAAACTAATGAAAATATCATGACTTAACCTAACCAATCGTCAAGGGCGTACAGTTGACCTAACTGGGCATTCTGTTAACCTAACCGGCATTCAGTTAACCTAACCCAGTTGCTAGACTCTAGAATTCGACGGTCCCGTAGCCATGACTCGTTTTTTTTTCCGCCGGCCGTCAAACCAAAAAGATCCTCACTATCTGTTTCTCTAAAACATGAATGTTATTTTTGAAATCCTCGATTAAAACTGGACAATAAAAAACAAGTAATGTTAAAAATATTACAGGCCGTTCAGAACTTATCAGACCCCCTTAAAAATGGAAAGGGATATTATAGGAGCACCCCACTTACACTTCGATGATCCTTTAATATTCATGAGGCCCCAGCAATAAATGCAGGAGTGTTTCTATACTCTTTTTAAAGTCTAGTCCATCGGATCACTTACGCTACTTGGTAATATTTAACTTATATAGGGATGGCCAAAACTCGTGAAGAAATGTACAAGAATTACAAAAGAAGAATGTGCTCCAAAGAATATTTAGGATTGAATTCACACAAATTTGACTAATAGAAGCAGCTACACCTAGGATAATCACCTTCGGCCTAGCCTCGGGACAGGGTATGTGAGACAAACACACTACATAATGACGTAACCTATCGAGCCTTTAAATAGTACATTACATAACATTAAAGTGTACATTACAGGTACACATATTAAACATTAGCTTTTGTGCCACAATTCTTGAAATCTTTATACACACACACCAGTTTTTCAGTCTCATAAATGCCTGTTAATATCCTAAAACAGGGGTGGGCAACCTTTTTAAGTGAGCGTGCCAAATCGTCAAATCTTTGATGCAAAATTTTCTCACGTGCCAACCGAAATTTTGGGGAACATATTATTATTTGGTGCCTTTTAAGTATTGGGAGAACCTTTTCAAATAATCAAAAATTACACTGGAGCGGTAAAATCAAAGAATATTGTAAGTGTGATTATTGTAAGTCATGTAAGATTGAATAAATGTAAAATTTAGTGACGGAATTTTTACTTGAAGGTCGTTCTACCCTGTTGATAGCGTGGATATTTTTTATTAGCCTTTAAGTGTAATTATAGCTGCCATATACAGCCACACAATTTAAAAACGCAATTTTTAACATCAGCAAAAGAGTAAACAATAATTCTGATCTTTTTTTGTTTTTTATATATCAGATCAATCAGCCATAACTTTTTTCAAGTTTTCCCAATACATTACAGTGCCCAATCTCATAATCGTTTTACTTGACTAAAGCACAATGAAAGAAAATAAAATTAAAGATATTCTTTTATTGATTCTTAATCCCTTATGAATAATACATAAAAATTACAGAGAAAATAAAATGTTATTTTACCTACATAATATATTAAACAGAAGTTAATCTTTACCATTTTTTAGCAGAAAACATTATGTTAAAATATAAAACTCAGCGAAGAACTTGTATATTTATTTATTTAATTTTTTTTAAGGTGAGCCCGGGGAATCGCGTGCCGGAAAAAAGTCGTTGGCGTGCCACGTTTGGCACGCGTGACAAGGGTTCCCCACCCCTGTCCTAAAACAACCGTTTTCTTTAAAAATCCCAAAACAAAGAAAACATTTTTTGGACACACTTTGATAATTATTCGTTTTACCTCTACGGGTCGATTTTGATATAAGAGTAGGTTTTTCTGGTATATTTTGGTGTGTTTTATTCAAATCTGACCTTCATTTCTTGTGCAAATGAATTATTGAATGCCCGGTTAGGTTAACTGTACGCCCTTGACGAATGGTTAGGGTGTGATATTTTCGTTAGTTGGGTTAAATCGTGATATTTTCATTAAAACTAATGAAACTATCACGACAACCTAACCAATCATTGCAAGGACGTACAGCTGACCTAACCGGGCATTCGATAATTCATTTGCACAAGAAATGAAGGTACTTGTAGGTTATCCCCCACCCCCCAACAATTTTGACAATATTTTCGTTAAAACTAACGAAAATATCACGATTTAACCTAACCAATTATCAAGGGCGTACAGTTGATTTATTAGTAAATAGTAAATACTATGCCAGAAACAATGTTATAAATAGTAATAGATCAACTGTACGCCCTTGATAATTGGTTAGGTTAAGTCGTGATATTTTCGTTATTTTTAACGAAAATATTCAGTCAAAATTGGTGGTGGGGGAGATAACCTACAAGTACTGAAATGAAGGTCAGATTTGAATAAAACACCCCAAAATACAACAGAAAAACCTATTCTCATATCAAAATCGACTCGCAGGGGTAAAACGAACGATTACCCAAATGCAGTTTGGAGATGAATCCATAATTTACCAACTTAACCCAGCATAACTATGTATTTTAACGATACTTTGACCAGTCTCCGAACCGCGTCTGCAATTTCAAATTTTCACTTTTTATAGTAAAACACTCGGAAAAATATTAACAAAAACTTAAGACTTACCTAATTTCGAAAAATATATACATGGTGTTTCAGGAGGAAAGGTCAATACTTCGGGAGGTGATAGTATCGGTCATTGTGAGAAAAAAAGTTCATTTGAACATGTGTCTAATTCTGAATGGTTACGGAGATAGAGCTGTTTGAATCTACAAATACAAAAGCATTGTTAATGGTAATCAAGAAAGAGAAACCAATTACTCTTTCTAACATTTAATGTTTAAACAGTGGCATTTTGAATGGGATCAGATACAGGAATTCTGCGGTTCGGAAACCGTCGACGGTATTCTGCAACAGCAGCTGTTGCACTTCCATCGCAAAAACCGTCATACACCATATCTACATATTCGGCATGTGTGAATGTGCGTGGCATTTTTAACACTGCTTCAAACACCAAACAATATCACTCACAACGGTCAGCTGTCGATTGGCTTATGTTACATGCTTACATAACAGCTTACGTGGTTCAAGGTTATAGGGGAGGGAAGGGGGAGGAAGAGCTGCGCGCGCATCAGATTCAAACAGCTCTATCTCCGTAACCATTCAGAATTAGACATGTTCATATGAACGTTTTTTCTCATAATGACCGATACTATCACCTCCCAAATTATTGACGTTTCCTCCTGAAACACCCTGTGTATATATACATTTTTTTTTGTTTAAGCTGCTGCAGCCCAGCTGGATTATTAGCACCAATGCAAATTTATTTTTATTTGTTTATGATGCAATCCTACTGGATTACTGACACCATTTATCTTTTTGGTCTCCCGAAAGAGAGATTACAAAATAATCAAGTAAATAATAAATTGTTTTTTTTTTTTTTCTGTTTAAGATGTTTCAACCCTGCTGGATTATTGACACCATTTTTTTTTTTTTTTTTTTTTGCCCCGAAGGAAGGCTGCAAAATTCAGATAAAATGCTATAGATCAAATTATAATTATTCTTAATGTATAATTGGTGATATATACAAATTACAAAAGAAATTGAAGAACGCAGTATAATTATGTATTTGAAAGAATTTTAAAAAAATATCTTTAAAAATATAAATTTTAAGTTAAAGAAATTTTATTTTATTATAAGAAAACATTCGATGGGTAACTAATATATTTCAATAATATTTTAATATTCTTGAAAGAAAATTTAGCTTTACTCGAAACACTTTTATGAGAATCTACCACACAAAATGAAATAGTAATTAACATTGTTACAATCACTAACATCTCCGAGATAATAATCTAAACTCAAATAACGTCACTTAAATGTATTATGGTGTCACTCACATGAATGATACTTTAGGATTACGTCATGTTTGGAAGTTAATTTCGGACTGGGTGCGTGTAATTTTAGCGTTCTTTAATATTCTTCGTAACAGCAAAGGTTATTCGACGGACAAAACCTACGACTCTACGTTAGAACCGAACCACAAATTTCATTTGATTAATTAATGTTGCAAGTTATTTTGTATAAAAATTTAAACAATTGAAATGCGATAGTTTTAAATAAGATTGTACATCTGTTTTTATTATATTTTCGCCTGCTTTTAAGTTGTAATGGCGTCTGTTGAAGAGAAGGCTAACCCCGTAAGGTGGGTTCATGAATATGGATCGATTCTTACAGCCCAAACACGATTTAAGCGTGAATTAAACAAACCAGCGCCACACACAAATCTTATCCGAGTGTGGTTGAAGTAGTTCACTCCAGAAGGAAGTGTGAAAAAGGGGAAATGCCCCGGTAGACCAAGAAATCCTCCAAAGGTTAATGCTATTCCTGAAGCATTTCTAAAGTCTCAACTTTAAACTATACCGGGAAACTATAGAAATATTTATGCACAGCACGCGATACCATATTTTTGTCCCTGGCCTAGAGGACAATGAAAGTATTAAACGAGTTCAATAATTATGAGCCTAAAGAAACATATGTATACACAAGTATCAATACAAATTAAAATAAAAAAAAGCCCGAAACCCAACTCAAACCCTAGTAATAGCATGGCTAAAGCTTTGTATAAAGTAACTGTTCGGAGTATTCCGGATTAAAACTTCTCAAAAGTTGGAGTTCTCAATGAGTTAGCTCTCAACTCGGGCGTTCTACAGGGTGTGTATAAAGTAACGCAAGTGAAGAGAGTAATCTGTTTAAACTAGTTTAAACTTTTATTTTAACTCGTAAACAGCAATCGAATACACAGTCGTTATAACGTACATGTAATAAATATTACTTGTCCATGTTACTCGCGTTAAACAAATCGGATTTGTCTCTTCAATCGTGTTACTTTATACACACCCTGTATATAAAAACAATATTTATAATCACCAAATTAAAGCAATCACTCTTTTGCAACAATCTTAAAATGGAGCAAATAACATTACAGAGTTGCAAACCACGTAAATAGTTGTTACAACAACAACATCTACAGGTTATTTAATACAAACGTTGTAATAATTACAAAAATAGTTCACACTTATTTCATACTAACTACAACTCCTACCTTTTTTGTTAAAGATGGTTCATCTATCTTGGATTCTTTCCCATTCCCGAAATTTTAAATTTTACCCTAAAATATACCAAAACTTAATTAAATCTATTCTTGCCAAATACCAAGATACGTTATAAAATTTAACTTAATTATAAAATGCACATTACTGTTGACCATCAAATGTATCTTTCACAAAATCAAAACCGATCATTATTATTTCATAAAAATATAAATTGACCTAAATGATGACTTTTATTCAGTGTTAATTCCATTGCGCGAAATAAGCATGTAAACAAAACAAAAATTATAAACAGTATTTCCATAGCATAGTTTACATTTTACGCAAGTTACCCCCATAAATTACTGTAGTTATTGTCACTGTATGTATAAAATGTTAAAATGAGATTTGATGAAACTATTTAGCTTAAACTTTAAAAGTCAAATTCTTCAAGGTTTGTGGTTCACATATTCCCAACTAACAAATTCACTTGAAACTTCTCAGGACAAAATCACAGTAAAAAATGGCAGCCAGCGACTATATTCTACGTTTTTAGTGGAATGCGAAACAACCAACCAAATCCACGGGAGGCTTCAAAATACGTCTACACCGCCAATTACATTACTTTCCCTAACAATGATACATGTTATTTCATTCGTAAAACACACACACACACACACATACATATATATATATATATATATATATAACTGCAATGACCACGCAGTATATAAATGAATAGAAACGACATAAGTATTAAGGAACGTTTCTGCACACGAGGAGAGAGAACGAATAAATGAAAAATGAGGCGAACCGCCGGGAATCGAACCCAGGGCCTTCCAATTGCATAATGGTAGCGCATCCAACTGGCAATTGGAAGGCCCTGGGTTCGATTCCCGGGCGGTTCGCCTCATTTTTCATTTATTCGTTATCTCTCCTCCTCGTGTGCAGAAACGTTCCTTAATACTTATGTCGTTTCTATTCATACATATATATATATATATATATAACGTAAAGAACGACGCTTGTATAGGAGATATTCCGCGCAAGACGAGAAAGAGAAAACAACAAATGAAAAAATGAAGTACCACCTGGTGGTACTTCATTTTTTCATTTGTTGTTTTCTCTTTCTCGTCTTGCGCGGAATATCTCCTATACAAGCGTCGTTCTTTACGTTATTTATACTGCGTGTTCTTTGCAGTTGAATGTATATAATGTTACGGCATGCGGGAGGTGCCCCCTTGGGGCATTGGTTTCTGCGAGTATGTAGAGGAATTACGGCATTTGGAAGAGTGAAGTCCATGGTGTAGTGGTTATCGCGTCTGACCGGCAATCGGAAGATCCCGGGTTCGTTTCCCAGGTGGTACTTCATTTTTTCATTGTTGTTTTCTCTTTCTCGTCTTGCGCGGAATATCTCCTATACAAGCGTCGTTCTTTACGTTATTTATACTGCGTGTTCTTTGCAGTTGAATGTATATTATATATATATCATATATATATATATAATATCATATATATATTCTAAAAAAATACTAATCCACCAACAAATACAATACACAAAAGTAGTCAAACTTGTTCAAAACTAATACAAGTGCGTTAAGACTATATGCATACGTATGAATGACAAACATGTACACTGTACAGTTACAGACACGCAATACACGACATACTCTCACTTAATCTGGATCACCTGAAGATCAGGGCCCCCAGCCTCAATTACCAAATAATATCTTCGTTAAAACTAACGAAATATCACGACTTAACTTAACCAATCGTCAAGGGCGTACAGTTGACCTAACCGGGCATTCTGTTAACCTAACTGGCATTCAGTTAACCTAACCCAGTTGGTAGACTCTAGAACAGGGTTTCTCAATGGGTGCGAAAATGAAATTCTTGGGGGGCGAAAGTGGGCGAAAATTTATTTAGGCAACGATTAAAATTAAATTATTTTCGAATTGCTCATCAATGGTTTTGAAACAGTATTCGGAGTATGTATTGTGCCGTCGATGACGTTAAAGGGAATTGACCAATGAGAAGTGCAGTGGGGCGGGGTCATCTTTCAAAACATTCTATAGCGGCTTAGTGACGGTTACGCATACGGTGCGTCAGTTATTACCTAATTAGAAGCGTGGGCGGGTGTTATTTTTTGTGCTATTATCTATTATCATTGATTTTTCTTTTAGTGCTTTAGTGCTTCTTAATTTTCGCGTTTGTCCCTTGTTTCGAGTACGGAGACAATGACCTCGTTGTCACGTTTCTAGTCACTCAATTTAATCACTCAATTAGTGCTTCTTAAGAATAAAATAGAATTTATAATGTTCGCTTTCTTATCTGATAAAAATTCATAAATAAGGAGTGCTAACACATGTATAAATGTGATTTTCCTTTGAAAACGTTGCAAGGTTTAAGGCGGAGGATGCCAGTTTGGCCTACTTCTCGGAAATGTCAGTGAATATTGAAGAACAACTAGTTGAAAGATTGAAAAAAACTAATTTCTCAATTCAGGTTGATGAGTCCACAGTTGTTGATAACAAGGCCCTTCTCATGGCATATGTACGTTATTTTAATGATGATTGTAAATTGAAAGAAGATATATTATTTGTGAAATACCTAGAAACTGACACTACTGGGGAATCTATTTTATTGCTTAAGATCCTGGTTTTGATGAAAATAAAGTTCCATTAGAATATTTGATATCGATTGCAACTGATGGTGCTACCTCAATGGTCGGAAGGCATAAAGGCCTCGTAGCACATTTGAAAAAAATATGTCCTGGAATCATTGCAATACATTGCATTGTTCACAGAATAATCTTGTACAAAAAATATGAGTCCAATTCTACATTATTCACTCGGTATAGTTATTAAAACTATCAATAAATAAAATCACATAGCAAATATGATCGCCTATTCAGGAAGTTTTGTTCTGATCATGATGAACAATATGTAAGACTTCTTTTACATACGGAAGTCAGAGGCTCTACAAAGGAAATTGCTTAGCAAGATTTATAAACCTTTTTGATACCATAGTTAACTTTCCAGAAAGTGAAGGGGACGGAGATATTGCTAAAGAAATAAGAAAACATAAAAATAACATATTATATGGTTTGGATATTTCGAAAGCTTAATGAGGTATCACTTCAACTTCAAGGAAAATTTATTACATTGATTGATTGTAAAACAGTATTGAAAGCATTTACTGAAAAATTGGAAATTTTTCAAGATAATTTACTTAAAAAAATGTTTCACTGCATGCCTGAGCTGGCAGAAATTTGTTCTTCACTTACCAAAATAGATCTTGAAACGTATTCTGGACACTTATGTTCGTTAAAAAGTGACATGAACAAAAGATTCTCTGATTTATTTTCCTTTGAAGTAAAACCATGGATGTTAGACCCATTTAATTGTGACGTTAGTTCAGCTGAAGAAGAAATTCAAGAATTAATTGAATTACGATGTAATGATAATTCAAAATACATGTATGATAAAGTAGGAAAGACTGAATTCTGGTGATTAAAAGACTGTAAAACACTATATCCAAGGTTATGTATGGACCGAAATGGCCAAAATAATTGTCTGTTTTCCATCATCATATATGGTTGAAACTGGGTTTAGTTCAGTGAATAAATTACTAACAAAGGAAAGAAACAGATTGGATGTATGCAGAAGAGGTGACATAAGAATTAAGCTCAGCGACATTGAACCGAACATTGCATATTTAGTAGAAAAACACCAATCTCAAAAATCTCATTAAATAAATAGTAAGTTTGAAAGTTTTTTTATTTCACTTTTTTTTGTGTGTGTAGGGGTGCGATTTGAAAATAGAGTGGGCAAAAATTTTTTCAAGGGGGGCGATGATTAAAAAAAGTTTGAGAACCACTGCTCTAGAATTTGACGGTCCCGTAGCCATGACTCGTTTTTTTCCGCCGACCGTCAAACCAAAAAGATCCCAATACGGTTTAAAAATATATATTTTTAATTTGTTAAATTGCATATAAGTGCCTCACTATCTGTTTCTCTAAAACATGAATGTTATTTTTGAAATCCTCGATTAAAACGACAATAAAAAACAAATAATGTTAAAAAATATTACAGGCCGTTCAGAACTTATCAGACCCCCTTAAAAATGGAAAGGGATATTATAGGAGCACCCCACTTACACTTCGATGATCCTTTAATATTCATGAGGCCCCAGCAATAAATGCAGGAGTGTTTCTATACTCTTTTTAAAGTCTAGTCCATCGGATCACTTACGCTACTTGGTAATATTTCACTTATATAGGAATGGCCAAAACTCGAAGAAATGTACAGGAATTACAAAAAAAGAATGTGCTCCAAAGAATATTTAGGATTGAATTCACACAAATTTGACTAATAGAAGCAGCTAAACCAAGGATAATCACCTTCGGCCTAGCCTAGGGACAGGGTATGAGAGATATAAACACACTACATAATGACGTAAGCTATCGAGCCTTTAAATTGTACATTACAAGTACACACATTAAACATTATCTTTAGTGCCACAATTCTTTAAATCTTGATACACACTCCAGTTTTTCAGTCTCATAAATGCCTGTTAATATAAAAAAACAACCGTTTTCTTTAAAAATCCCAAAACAAAGAAAACATTTTTGGACACACTTTGGTAATTACTCGTTTTACCTCTGCGGGTCGATTTTGATATAAGAATAGGTTTTTCTGGCATATTTTGGTGTGTTTTATTCAAATCTGACCTTCATTTCTTGTGCAAATGAATTATTGAATGCCCGGTTAGGTTAACTGTACGCCATTGACGAATGGTTAGGTTGTCGTGATATTTTCGTTAGTTGGGTTAAATCGTGATATTTTCATTAAAATTAATGAAAATATCACGACAACCTAACCAATCATTGCAAGGACGTACAGCTGACCTAACCGGGTATTCGATAATTCATTTGCACAAGAAATGAAGGTACTTGTAGGTTATCTCCCCCCCCCCCCCACCAATTTTGACAATATTTTCGTTAAAACTAACGAAAACATCACGACTTAATCTAACCAATTATCAAGGGCGTACAGTTAATCTATTAGTAAATAGTAAATACTATGCCAGAAACAATGTTATAAATAGTAATAGATCAACTGTACGCCCTTGATAATTGGTTAGGTTAAGTCGTGATATTTTCGTTATTTTTAACGAAAATATTCTGTCAAAATTGGTGGTGGGGGGAGATAACCTACAAGTACCGAAATGAAGGTCAGATTTGAATAAAACACCCCAAAATACAACAGAAAAACCTATTCTCATATCAAAATCGATTCGCAGGGGTAAAACGAACGATTACCCAAATGCAGTTTGGAGATGAATCCATAATTTACTAATTTAACCCAGCATAACTATGTATTTTAACGATACTTTGACCAGTCTCCGAACCGCGTCTGCAATTTCAAATTTTCACTTTTTATAGTAAAACACACTGAAAAATAACAAAAACTTAATAAGACAGCTAATTTCGAAAAATATATACAGGGTGTTTCAGGAGGAAAGGTCAATACTTCGGGAGGTGATAGTATCGGTCATTGTGAGAAAAAAGTTCATATGAACGTGTCTAATTCTCAATGGTTACGGAGATAGAACTGTTTGAATCTACAAATACAAAAGCATTGTTAATGGTAATCAAGAAAGAGAAACCAATTACTCTTTCTAACATTTAATGTTTAAACAGTGGCATTTTGAATGGTATCAGATACAGGAATTCTGCTGTTCGGAAACCGTCGACGGTATTCTGCAACAGCAGCTGTTGCACTTCCATCGCAAAAACCGTAGACATTAGTGATGTAGGTCACATCCGCATCCGCATAACATCCGCACATTTTCTCGCACCCGCATCCGCACTTTGGACTGCGGATGTCGTGCGGATGTGGACCGTTGAGATAAAATGTCAATTATAAGCGGAAATTATCAAATTCTACTATATTAATAGAACTAGTTCATTGTGCGAAAAAGTGATGCAAGCGACAAGACGAGAGGCTGTTCTTGTATGAAGTTACTCTCTTGCAACCTACTTAGATCCACGTTACAAAGCTAAGTTATTTTCACCTAGTACATTAGAACGAGTTAAATCATCACTTGGCAAAGCAGTTGAAGAGCTTCAATCTCTTGAATCTGTCGCTTCGCCACCCACCAAAAGAATAAAAGTTTCAGTGACAGAACCAACACCTTCAACAAGCAAATCTATCACAGAATCTGTCTCTCAGTTTCTTGAGTCAAGCAGCAATGACGAGACCTACGCGATGTCAAAAGATGTAGTAAAAATGATCGAGAGCTATCACCAAGAAAAACGCCTGGCTGCATGTGACAATCCTATTAGTTGGTGGAAAAATACGCAGAATATCTATCCATACTTGAGTAAACTTGCAAGGAAACATTTAGCCTGTCCTCCGACAAACGTACCAAGCGAGAGATTATTTAGCAGTGCTGGATTAATATATGATGGAAAAGAGAAACAGACTGGCAGCAGAAAAGGCAGAAAAATTAATGTTCCTTAAGCATAACCTTCCTATAATTAAGTTTGAACATTAAACGATGAACATCTTAGTTTACTTTATTTTAATTACTCATTTATAAATATGCCTAATAAAACTTTAAACTTAATATAAATAGTTATCAAGCTAATTAAAGATCTCTTCTATAAGGGTGGAGGAGGTTGGGGAAAGAGGTCGGTGGGGTGCATTTGAGTTGGGTTCACGTCCCGCATCCTGGTAACACAATTATGGTTTCTAATTGTGGCTGAAACTCAACAAAATATAACGAATTTATTTGCAGACGAATTCACTAATTGATTTCTATATTAGTTAGATGCTTGATATTATTTTATATGTTCAGAGAAAAGTACAGCAATTATTGTACAATTAATCAATTATACTACATTATAGCTACAGCTCTCTCTATATAATAACTTATTATATACGTTAAACACAACAAATCTCGAATATATCCTAAAAAATAACGAAAATTTAGACATCCGCATCCGCGGATGTTGAAATCAAACATCCTCATCCGCATCCGCGGATGTGACATCGCTACATCACTAGTAGACATACACCATATCTACATATTCGGCATGTGTGAAGGTGTGTGGCGTTCTTAACACTGCTTCAAACACCAAACAATGTCAGCGGTCTATTGGCTTATGTTACATGCTTCAAGGTTATAGTGGAGGGAAGGGGAAGGAAGAGCTGCGCTGGCATATTTTTTTTTTTTTTTTACCTCCCCGAAAAAAGGTTGCAAAATTTTGGTAAATGTTTGTTTAAGGTACTTCAACCCTGCTGGATTATTGACACCATTCTTTTTCGTCTCCCCGAAATAAAATTACAAAATTAAAAAAAAAAATGCTAAATTATTTGTTCGTTTTTTTCTGCTAAAGGTACTTCAACCCAACTGCATTATTATTACCATTTTTTTTTTCTTGACTCCCCGAAGGAAGACTGCAAAATTAAGAATTTTTTTGAGTTAAATGGACTTAATGTGTGAATAATGATACATACAAATTACAAAAGAAATTGAAGAATGCAGTTTAATTATGTATTTGAAAGAATTTTAAGAAAGTATTTCTTTACAAATATAAATTTAAGTTATGAAATTTTATTTTATTATATGAAAACATTCTATGGGTAACTAATATATGTTAATAATATTTTAATATTCCTGTATAATCGAAAAAGTTTGGGAAAAATGAATCTTTGAAAGAAAATTTTGCTTTACTCGAAACACTTATGAGAATCTACCACAGAAAATGAAATAGTAATTAACATTTTGTTAGTCACTACAGTATAACATCTCCGAGATAATAATCTAAACTCAAATAACGTCACTTAAATGTATTATGCTGTCACTCGCATGAATGATACTTTAGGATTACATGTTTGGAAGTTAATTTCGAACTGGGTGGGTGTAATTTTAGCGTTCTTTAATATTCTTCGTAACAGCAAAGGATATTCGACGGACAAAACCTACGACTCTACGTTAGAACCGAACCACAAGACGCGACATCAAATGGATGCAGGTGATAGTCACTTATCCAACCACAACTTAACTTCGTTGTAGTTGATCTATGTTCTACGGGAAGTAATTTTACGTCATGACCGCGACACACACTAAATTGGAATTGCGTTCTACCCGACAGATTTCACAGTGAAGTCCAGAATCCAGACGCAGTTTGGAGACTACTCCATAATTACTAACCTAATCTAACATAACGACTTATTACTATGCTAATTTGAACTACGTCTGAAGTTTTTGAATTTTGTAGACTTCATTTCTCCTAATTATAAAGTTATTCTTTTTTGTGAACCCAAAAACTCTCAACAAAGACGTTCCACGATTGTAAAATAACTTTTATCCGCCATGTTTATGTAATGTACCTCAACATACTAAAGTTTTCGTGTGTCAATACAAAGAACACCAACCCCACAGTAAATTCCACATTCATAACAACGTATTCAAGGAGTATTTTAACTCTTAAACAGCAATCGAATATACAGTCGTTATAACGTACATGTAATAAATATTACTTGTCCATGTTTACTCGCGTTAATACAAGTCCGATTTCTCTCTCAATCGCGTTACTTTATACACACCCTGTATATAACAATATTTATGATCACCAAATTAAAGCAATCACTCTTTTGCAACAATCTTAAGATGCAAATAACATTTCACAGTTGCAAACCACGTAAATAGTTGTTACCACAACAACAGCTACAGGTTATTTAATACAAACGTTGTAATAATTAACAAAAATAGTTCACACTTATTTCATACTAACTACAACTCCCACCTTTTTTTGCTAAAGATGGTTCATCTATCTTGGATTCTTTCCCATTGCGGGTGTCTTAAATTTCAACCTAAACTATACCAAAACGTAATTAAACCTATTCTTGCCAAATACCAAGATACGTTATAAAATTTAACTTAAATATTATAAAATGCAAATTACTGTTGACCATCAAATGTATTTTTCACAAAATCAAAACCGATCATTATTATTTCATAAAAATATAAGGTGACCGAAATGGTGACTTTTTATTCGGTGTGAATTCCACTGCGCAAAATAATAAGCATGTAAACAAAACAAAATATTATAAACAGTATTTCCATAGCATAGTTTACATTTTACGCAAGTTACCCCCATAAATTAGTGTATTTATTGTCACCGTATGTATAAAATGTTAAAATGAGAGTTTAATTAAACTATTTAGCTTAGACTTTAAAAGTCAAATTCTTCAAGGTTTGTGGTTCACATATTGGCGATGATATTGCCAACTTATTGAAAAATTTATTGAAAAAATTATTTTTATCGAGTTTATTTTTATTTAGGTGTAATATTAAGGCTAAGTTTATTTTAAATAGACACCGTAATTATAGAAATAATAATGGCCCATTTAGACACTGTCAACATAGCTACAGACTTTTTCACTGTAGGCTGCAGTGGTTTTAAGGTTAAAATTTGGTCGGCAGCCAGATTACTAACTATGGTCAGACTAAATTCATTAAAATTAATTTAGACTTACCAAAAATGAAGTTGCCAGTTGAATGTTACTCTTTCTGTTTCTAACTAATCCATAAGTTTCATTTAGTTTCCAGATTTGAATTTTATTTGTTAAGTTTTAAGTTTTCATTTAACACACTTCTAAGTTATTTATTTATAGGGGTTATTTCCCAGACCTAGGTTTTGCAGTTCAAGTTAGGCTAGGGCTGTATTGCCCTTGAGTTTTTGTTTTTAAAGGTTTAAGGTTTTGAAGGTTTTTGCTCAGGTTAAGTTAGGGCTATATTGCCTTTAAGTTTTAATAGGGGCTATAACAGCCGTTTAATTATTTAGTTAGGGTAGTTATAGCCCGGTTCGAGTTTCTTCTAGGTACCTAGTTTTAATCTCTTACCTTAGTTAAGTATTTTAATTAATTTACTTACACCTAGTTCTGGTAGTCCACTATTTAGTTAAACAGGGTTTTAGTTTAATTGCAGTGGTTATTAATGAGGTTTAAGGTTACTTTAAGTTGCCCGGTTAGTTGGGGAACTAAGAGAATTTTTTTACGAAAAAACTAGCCCACTTCATTCAGCAGTCAAAAATTTTCGAAGAATAAAAAAGAGCTCGTTTTTCTTTGTGTCAGAAACTTTTTTTCTTTCTTCTTTTTGTTAATTTGAGAAACCCAACTTCACTAGTTGGTTAGAAACGAGGGTTATTTTTATTCTATATTTATTTTGTTTATATTTTATTTGGAAATATATGTGGTTATTTCTACCCAACCTTTTTTTTTAACACTAACTAATTCACTTGAAACTTCTCCGGGCAAAATCACAGTAAAAAATGGCAGCCAGCCACTATATTCTACGTTTTTAGTGGAACGCCAAACAACCAACCAAATCCATGGGACGCTTCAAAATACGTCTACACCGCCCATTATATTACTTTCCCTAACAATGATACATGTTATTTCATTCGTATAACAAACACACACACACATATATATATTTTCTAACAAAAAATACTAATCCACCAACAAATACAATACACAAAATTAGTCAAACCTGTTCAAAACTAATACAAGTGCTTTAAGACTATATGCATACGTATGAATGAGAATGACAAACATGTACAGTTACAGACACACAATACACTACATACTCATACTTAATTTGGATCACCTGAAGATCAGGGCCCCCAGCCTCAATTACCAAATAATATCTTCGCTAAAACTAACGAAAATATCACGACTTAACCAAACCAATCGTCAAGGGCGTACAGTTAACCTAACCGGGCATTCAGTTAACCTAACCCAGTTGGTAAACTTTAGAATTTGACGGTCCCGTAGCTATAACTCGTTTTTTTTCCGCCGGCCGTCAAACCAAAAAGATCCCAATACGGTTTAAAAATATATTTTTAATTTGTTAAATTGCATATAAGTGCCTCACTATCTGTTTCTCTAAAACATAAATGCTATTTTTGAAATCCTCGATTAAAACTGGACAATAAAAAACATGTTAAAAAATATTACAGGCTGTTCAGAACTTATCAGACCCCCTTAAAAATGGAAAGGGATATTATAGGAGCACCCGACTTACACTTCGATGATCCTTTAATATTCATGAGGCCCCAGCAATAAATGCAAGTGTGTTTCTATACTCTTTTTAAAGTCGAGTCCATCGCATCACTTACGCTACTTGGTAATATTTCATTTATATAGGAATGGCCAAAACTCGTGAAGAAATGTACAGGAATTACAAAAGAAGAATATGCTCCAAAGAATATTTAGGATTGAATTCACACAAATTTGACTAATAGAAGCAGCTAAACCTAGGATAATCACCTTCAGCCTAGCGTAGGGACAGGGTATGTAGATATAAACACACTACATAATGACGTAAGCTATCGAGCCTTTAAATTGTACATTACATAACATTAAAGTGTACATTACAGGCACACACATTAAACATTTATCTTTACTGACACAATTCTTTAAATCTTGATACATTCTGCAGCTTTTCAGTCTCATAAATGCCTGTTAATATCCTAAAACAACCGTTTTCTTTAAAAATCCCAAAACAAAGAAACGTATTTTTGGACACACTTTGGTAATTATTCGTTTTACCTCTACGGGTCGATTTTTATAAGAATAGGTTTTTCTGGTATATTTTGGTGCGTTTTATTCAAATCTGACCTTCATTTCTTGTGCAAATGAATTATTGAATGCCCGGTTAGGTTAACTGTACGCCCTTGACGAATGGTTAGGTTGTCGTGATATTTTCGTTAGTTGGGTATTGAAAAATTTATTATTTAGCTTGAGAGAGATTATTTTGATTTAGGTGTAGTATTAAGGTTAAGTTTACTTTAAATAGACTCGGTAATTATAGAAATAATAATGGCCTATTTAGACACTGTCAACACAGCTACAGACTTTTTCACTGTAGGTTGCAGTGGTTTTCAGGTTAAATTTGGTCAGCAGCCAGATTACTAACTATGGAAAAACTATACGCGCTCACAACATGGTATCATATGTGGTACATTTATTTCATAATTAAATATAAATTATTAATTAATTGAATTAAATATCTATACAAAATTGCCTCGGGATTGGCGACATAGCCTATTGGGAATGAAATAATTGAATTGCCATACGTACAAAGAACCTGTATGTATGAATCAGCCCCACATAGCAACAAGAAAACCCAATTTATTGTTTAGTCTACCAAAAAAAAAGTAGACACAACAAAATCTTGCTAGATCGGCAAATAATAATGAAAATACAAGGGAACCAAGGAACGGCTCTCAGGGCTGTTTATTCCAAGCAAACGCTTTAAACTGGGAAAACGTGTCTAAATTTTCCCTCAAGTCCTGAGTGAATTCCTTATAAAATAAAACCTAATGATTATAAAAGGATAGGCCTATTCCTTCAGGGGTTTATATAGTGACTGCCTATATTAATACCTTAAGTAAATTCGCCGCGTAACCCATCGTGGCGGCCCTACACCGAAAATGACCGTCACGCCCTACATCGAAACAAACAAAGACCCAGCAAAAATAAGGTGAGCAACTTCAGTTTTTATTAACATAAGGCTTTCCCAACTCCCGATGCTAGAATTACCGTAATCAATATAAATATAAAGAGGTCCTTTAAAGACCTACATATTTATAACTCTCTAACGAAAAAGCATAGGGCTTTTGTCGTTAACCCTCCACTGAAATCTGTTGGAAATTTCCAACGGATGAGGGCACAGGCAATCAACCCATAGCCCTAGATAGTTTTTCATATGGTGGCCCTGTGTATGGGGAAACTAACCCCTCTAAAATTTACACTGACACACGCAGTGGCTAGGCTTAACTCAGTAGGCCTAAACCCTAATTTCAACCGTAACCCCACTATAGTTTTCATATGGTGGCCTAAGCAACTGGGAACCGATTCCTTTACCTTTACACTAATCGAAAACAAAGGCTTGTTCATTTAACAAGCATAACTTATTTTAGGTCCTAAAAATAATAGGCCCGCAACATTAAGCCTATTTAATAGGTCCTACTCTTCAAATTCAAAACTAAGCCTTGTTAATTTAACAGGCTTAACTCATTTGAGGTCCTATAAAATAATAGGCCCAAACATAAGCCTACTTGGTAGGCCCAACAAATAGGCCTATTTAGTAGGCCCACCTAACTTTACCTTACATAATAGGCCTACCTCTTAAAGTAGGCCTTACTCTTACACTCAAGGCCTATCCTAACTAAAAACATTGTGAATTTTAATTTAACCTCTGGCGCAGGATATATAAAAAACTTATTACTGTACAGTAATTTAACAAGCTCAACATACAAAAATTAAACTCAGAACTTTAACACTAACAACAATTATGGAAGACTTGGACAAAAGGGTAAAAACACACAGACCTTGGGGCTACGGCACCATCTCAAAATCACAAAAAATTAATGAGGAAAAAATCAGCACGTAAAGGTGTCATCACCAAACTGTACAATGATTTCAAACAAAAGGAACCTACAAGATATGATCTTGAAACAACATTAAATTCTATTATCGTTACAAACAAGAAATTTTCATACTAGATGAAGACATAATTACAGAAATTGATGACACAATTGAACTAACAGACGATGAGTATTCTACTCTCCTACTTGACAATGAAAATTACATTACAAAAATTAACAACTATATTTCTGAAATTCAAAACCAACTGATGAGTGCAAAAAAGAAACACATACGAAAGCTTCTTAGAAGCTACAAGAAATGCTTCATTTAGCCCTCCCAATGTGGCTGAGGGCAATGAACTAAAATCAAAATTGCCTACACTTGCAGTACCCACTTTTGAGGGTGACAGAGCCAAATTTCAATCTTTATTGAAAACAAAAAAAAAAATTTCACAAGCCTTATAGGTAATAAAAACTACATTACAGATGTTGATAAATTTAGTTATTTAGTGAACTATCTGAAAGGCCCAGCCTTAAGATTAGTGGAATCACTACCAGCCATAGGGCTTCTTATTCTGTAGCAATAGAATTACTTAACAGAAATTACATAAGGATGAAATTATACATGATTTGGCTCTTAAAGTAATGAACATGCGAACCCCAAAAGACAACTATGGTGACCTCTTTGATTTTTACTGTGAGTTTGAATGTCTCATGGGACAACTTAAAAACAATAATTTAAACATTGCAGAAACAGCTTGGATCATTCAAGCTGTTGTTTTTGAAAAGCTCCCTTCTAAAGTCAAAGAGATATTTCATCAGAGGACAACTGACATATACCCTAGCCTTAATAAACTAAGAGAAGATTTCCCAACTGTACTAGCACTTTACAAATCAAGTTACACACCCAAAATTTAACACAGAACAAGAAAAAACCAACAATGCAGAAAACCAAAAACCTAACAAAAGATTTCAACACTTACCAGTTACATCAAAACACAACCGCAAAACTCAATTTGCAGAAAATAAAGTGACAGAAAAAGACTCAAAGACTCCTACTCTGCAAAACTTTAATGTAGCTACTTTTGAGTATAATCCCACACCATGCAAATTTTGTTTTAGCAGTGAACATAATTCTACAAATTGTCCCAAATACAAAGACTTTACAGCAAGGTCAAAACGTTGTGAACAACTAAACTTATGCAAAAAATGCACTGGATCAGGGCACCAAAAGTCAAATTGCAAATCAAATTTGATATACAATTGTAAGTTTTGCAACAGTTTTGACCATGTTACCCCTATGTGTAATACACACACAGACATTGGAAAAACTGACAAACATTATGAACAAACACCCAAATCAAACCAAAACAAACAGAAACAAACCAAAAATGCTATGAATGGACATATCAGTTCATCTAGCATTAACCACAATTCAAAAATTCTTTTACCAACCACAACTTTGGAAATCCAAAACAAAAGAGGACAAATAGTACAGGTTAGGTGTCTTTTAGATACCTGCTCACAACAAACATTTGTAACTAAACAACTGATAGAAAAATTGGGACTTCAAAACCAACAAGGAGATGAAGATCTCTCTATTTCATCATTTATCAATAAAAACCCAGTACAAGCCAGTTTTAAAACTGCAAATATAACTTTAACTCTTGATGAAACATTTGAAACCCTTAAGGTTGTTGTTGTGGACAAAGTAGAACAAGAAAAAATACAAATAGCTGGGTTAAAACAAGCTTTGCTCCAACTTCAAAATAAATACACGATAGCTGATAAAACCCTTAATGCAGATGTAGTTGATGATATACATATGCTCATGGGGGCTGACTATCTTCATCTGGTCCATAGAGGCATCATTAAAATTGGAGATGGAATAGCCATACAAACTCCCACAGGTATTGCTCTTTTGGGTGACATAACTAAATACCATCTTACTACTGACACAGAAAACACAGAACATGAACAAAATTTACGCAAAACAAAATCACCACAGTCACAAATTTCTGACTATGTGACAAACTCGAACTACAAAAACACTGTCATAATCCCACATCATTTGAATGAAAATGATTCCACATTGGATGAAGGGTTACAGCAGTTATGACTATTAGAATCAGTTGGCATAAAGGACAGTACTATTACACATGAAGACCAATTGATGACAGAACAATTTAAGGATACATTACAACACAGAGACAATCAATACTATGTGGAGCTGCCTTGGAAAACACCTTGTCCAGAAATAATGGACAATTTGAAAGTAGCTAAGGCACATCTGTATAAAAATTACAGAAAACTAAAAAATGACAATCTTTTAGAACAATACAACAACATATTCAAGGAACAAATAGAAAGGGGCTTCATTGAAGAAGTTACTGATGAACCCTTTAAAAAACGAGGTTGTCATTATTTAACACACAGGGGAGTTTACAGAGAAGACTCATCCACAACTAAACTAAGAGTAGTATACAACTGTAGTTTAAAAGACACAAATTCTGTTAGTTTAAATGATTGTCTCATGGAAGGCCCAAACCTTGTCTCAGATCTTGTAAAAATTCTCCTTTGCTTCCGTTTAGACAATTATGCAGTACAAAGTGACATAGAAAAAGCATTCCTCTGTATAAATTTGAAGCTTGAGTATGATAAAAATCATCTCAGGTTTTTGTGGTTGAATGATCCACATGACCTTAACAAAGGTTTCAAAACCTACAGATTTAAAGTAATTATTTTTGGAGCAAATTGCTCTCCAAGTATTCTTGCTTTAACAATTAGAAACCACCTAAACTTATTTCAAGAGGACTTAACAGTTCAGTTTTTAAAACAAAACTTTTATGTGGATAACCTCATTGGTTCCACTGTAACTGAAGAGGAATTGCTTGAAATTTACCAAATGTCACAACCCATAATGAA
Organism: Bathynomus jamesi; assembly: GCA_023014485.1. NCBI lineage: Eukaryota > Metazoa > Arthropoda > Malacostraca > Isopoda > Cirolanidae > Bathynomus > Bathynomus jamesi. Next base: position 234,013 of record JAJOZX010003986.1, read on the forward strand.
GCAAGGAAATTTTGGATTGAGAGAATGGGTTTCTAATTCTCCTAAATTAAATGAACAAATAACAAAAGACAACAATGGGAACATTGAACCAAACAATTACACGAAAACACTTGGAATGCTTTGGTTTTTAAAACAGAATTCTGAACACGATGACACTCTTTGCACGAAGAGTTATAACTTAAATCCAAATGCCAATACAAAAAGACAAGTGCTTTCAGAATCATCCAAAATTTTTGACCCCATTGGATTATATTTACCAGCAACCATAAGATCCAAAATCCTTTTGCAAGACTTATGGAAAAAGAAAATTGATTGGGATGAACCACTTTCAGTGGAAGACCAACTTCATTGGAAAAAATTAGCCACAGACTTGAACAAAGTTCAAGACATCTACGTACCAAGATGTGCTGGCTACAGATTGAAATCGCAAACACTACACATTTTTACAGATGCCAGCACACAAGCTTATGGGTGTTGTGCCTATTTAACAAGTGAAAATGAAAGTAACTTGGTTTATTCAAAGGCAAAAGTGGCACCCTTAAACCAAAAGAAAACTGTACCACAACTTGAATTATTAGCTGTCTCATTGGGAGTTAAAACAGCAAACTTTCTTTCACAAGTGTATAAAGAAGTTGACATAACAAACATTTACTTATGGACAGACAGTCAAATTTGTCTAACATGGGTGACCAACACAGATACAACTTCTTGCAAAAATATATTTGTGAAAAACAGACTAACAGAAATCAAAACTGCAAACACAAACCTTGGTATCAAATTTAGGTACATAAAAACAAAGGAGAATCCTGCAGACTTTTTGACAAGAGGGCTCTCTTACAAGCTGTTGAAAACAAATAAAATCTGGTATGAAGGGCCCGAATGGCTAACATGTGAGGATCTTTGGCCAGCCAAAGTAGTTAACCTCACACTCAACTCTACAACAACTGAAAAGATCACTGAGGACAAACCTATATTTGACTATCACCTTTATTCAGACCTAAACAAACTCTTGAGAATTACAGTCTATTGCTGCAAGTTTGTCAATAGCTACCTTCTCAAACACTGTCCTCAGAAAGCCTTTTCTAACTTAACAGAAACTGCAACAAAATACTGGCTCAAACAGATACAAGCTTCAGAATTTGACAAGGAGTTGAAGTATCTTAGGTCCAGTAGCACATTAAACAAAGGTATTCCTTCACTTGTCATGGATCTAAATCTGTACCTGGATACAGAGGGTCTGATAAGGTGTAAAGGAAGGCTTAACAAGTCAACTTTGACTTACAACTCTAAGCACCCAATTCTTCTTCCAAGGAGAAATCACTTCACAAAACTCATCATCAGGGATACCCACAACAAAATACACCACATGGGAGTCCCACAAACCCTGACAGAGCTGAGAAAAACTTACTGGCTACCAAAGGGTAGAACTGAAACAAAGAAAATTTTAAACACATGCATTCCTTGTAAACGTATCCATTCACGACCCTTTAAGACCCCAAGCCCTCCAGACCTACCTGTGGAACGAGTAACATTTACTCGGCCATTTGAAACCACGGGTATTGACTACACTGGAGCGGTAAATGTGAGTTTTGGAGACAAAATGGATTCAAAGGAATACAAAGTGTACATTGTACTCTTCACCTGTGCTGCCACACGTGCCATATGTCTAGACATAGTAGAAGATCTGACAGCAGAAGCTTTTATTGCTGCTTTCAGACGATTTTGTGCACACAATTCTGTACCCAAAACTATATGGTCAGACAATGCCACATACTTCAAATCTGGTGAAAGAATTATTCATCAGATTTGTGACAGTGAAACAGTACAAACTCATTTAACCAAACACAACATAACCTGGAAGTACATTCCTGTTAATACACCATGGTATGGTTCAATTTGGGAAAGAAACATACAAACTGTAAAGAACTGCCTTAAAAAGACTATTGGGACAAAACATCTACAACTTTTTGAACTCATGACTATTCTGTCAGAAATTGAAAATGTTGTCAACAACAGACCATTAACTTATGTGGGAGATGGTATTAATGAGCCAGAACCTCTCACACCAAACCACCTAATTAAGGGAGAAACAGTAAACATGTTACCAGAATCTGAACATAACAGTACAGAGGATCCAGATTGGGAAATAGGACACAAAGAACTCAACACAAAATACAACATTTGACACAAATCAAGACTCAATTTATAACAAAATGGAGAGAAGAATACTTAACAAGTCTTAGAGAAAGACATAAACAATTAACAAAACAAAGTTGGAATGATTCAGTCAAAATTGGGGACATTGTGTTGATACATGACAAGACACCAAGACAACATTGGTCAATGGGAAAAGTCTTGGAACTCAAAACTGGTGAAGACGAAGTTACCAGGGTTGTAAAACTGAAAACAGCAACTGGTGAAACCACCAGAGATATCACATTACTATATCCTTTGGAGTGTGGGGCTAAATTAGAACCATTACCCCAAAGGATGGATCAGGATACTATTGGGGAGGAATCTCTCAATGTGCCTGATGTAACTCAGACTAAACCAGACAGGCCTCAAAGAAAGACTGCTTTGAAAGCCAGAAAACTTTTACAAGAAAAAATTAAGACTGGTGACTTATAAAACTTACACAAACTGAGCAAAGTTAAAATGCTTAATAACTTTACTTTAATCCCATAAATTTCCTATACCTAAAGGGAGTCAAACTGATTGACATAACTTTAACTAAACTTGAGAAGTTGGCCTCTTGAACTTTCATATTTGAATAGGTCTTGAGTAACCTCTCTTCCTAAATTTCTACTTCATTCTTTTGATCCATTTTACATGTTTTACACAGTTTGTCAAAAAATTTGATCTATAACATACAAATTTTTCTCCGGCCCCCCCCAGTATATGGAAAAACTATACGCGCTCACAACATGGTATCATATGTGGTACATTTATTTCATAATTAAATATAAATTATTAATTAATTGAATTAAATATCTATACAAAATTGCCTCGGGATTGGCGACATAGCCTATTGGGAATGAAATAATTGAATTGCCATACGTACAAAGAACCTGTATGTATGAATCAGCCCACATAGCAACAAGAAAACCCAATTTATTGTTTAGTCTACCAAAAAGAAGTAGACACAACAAAATCTTGCTAGATCGGCAAATAATAATGAAAATACAAGCGAACCAAGGAACGGCTCTCAGGGCTGTTTATTCCAAGCAAACGCTTTAAACTGGGAAAACGTGTCTAAATTTTCCCTCAAGTCCTGAGTGAATTCCTTATAAATAAAACCTAATGACTATAAAAGGATAGGCCTATTCCTTCAGGGGTTTATATAGTGACTGCCTATATTAATTACCTTAAGTAAATTCGCCGCGTAACCCCATCGTGGCGGCCCTACACCGAAAATGACCGTCACGCCCTACATCGAAACAAACAAAGACCCAGCAAAAATAAGGTGAGCAACTTCAGTTTTTATTAACATAAGGCTTTCCCAACTCCCGATGCTAGAATTACCGTAATCAATATAAATATAAAGAGGTCCTTTAAAGACCTACATATTTATAACTCTCTAACGAAAAGGCATAGGGCTTTTGTCGGTAACCCTCCACTGACGTCTGTTGGAAATTTCCAACGGATGAGGGCACAGGCAATCAACCCATAGCCCTAAATAGTTTTTTCATACTAACTATGGTGAAGCTAAATTCATCAAAATTAATTTAGACTTACCAAAAATGAAGTTGCCAGTTGAACGTTACCCTTTCAGTTTCTAACTGATTCATAAGTTTCATTTAGTTTCCAGGTTTTTAATTTTCGTTGTTAAGTTTTAGGTTATTGTTTAACACACTGCTAGGTTATTTATTTGTAGGGGCTATTTCCCAGACCTAGGTTTTGCAGGTTAAGTTAGGCTAGGGCTGGATTGCCCTTAAGTTTTTGGTTTTAAAGGTTTAAGGTTTAGAAGGTTTTATTTAAGTTAAGTTAGGGCTATATTGCCTTTAGGTTTTAATAGGGGCTATAACAGCCATTTAATTATTGAGTTAGGGCCGTTGTAGCCCGGTTCGAGTTTCGTCTAGGTACCTAGTTTTTCTCTTACCTTAGTTATTTTCTTTAACTTACTTGCACCTAGTTCTGATAGGCTTCTATTTAGTTAAACATGGGTTTTGATTAATTGCAGTGGTTATTAATTAAGGATACGGTTTAATTAAAGGTTGTTAGGTTTGAAGGTTGACTCAGTTTCCCGGTTTGGGTAACCACGAGCATTTTAATTTTTTTGAGAAAAAAGGGCCTGCTTCATGCGGTCAAAAATTTTCAAGAGTGGCCAAAGCTCCGTTTGTCTTTGTCCCAGAAACTTTTTTTTTCCTTCTTTTGTTAATTAGGGAAACCCAACTTCACTAGTTGGTTAGAAACGAGGGTTTTTATTTTTATTTATTTGGTTTATATTTTATTTGGAAATATATGCAGTTATTTCTAACCACTTTTTTCAACATTGGGTTAAATCGTAATATTTTCATTAAAACTAATGAAAATATCACGACAACCTAACCAATCATTGCAAGGGCGTACAGCTGACCTAACCGGGCATTCGATAATTCATTTGCACAAGAAATGAAGGTACTTGTAGGTCCCCCCCACCCCCCCACCCCAATTTTGACAGAATATTTTCGTTAAAACTAACGAAAATATCTGGACTTAACCTAACCAATTATCAAGGGCGTACAGTTGATCTATTAGTAAATAGTAAATACTATTCCAGAAACAAACAATGTTATAAATAGTAATAGATCAACTACACGCCCTTGATAATTGATTAGGTTAAGTCGTGATATTTTCCTTATTTTTAACGAAAATATTCTGTCAAAATTAGTAGAGGGGGGAGATAACCTACAAGTACCGAAATGAAGGTCAGATTTGAATAAAACACCCCAAAATACAACGGAAAAACCTATTCTCACATCAAAATCGACTCGCACGGGTAAAACGAACGATTACCCAAATGCAGTTTGGAGATGAATCCATAATTTACCAACTTAACCCAGCTTAACTATGTATTTTAACGATACTTTGACCAGTCTCCGAACCGCGTCTGCAATTTCAAATTTTCACTTTTTATAATAAAACACTCGGAAAAATATTAACAAAAACTTAATAAGACTTAGCTAATTTCGAAAAATATATACAGGGTGTTTCAGGAGGAAAGGTCAATACTTCGGGAGGTGATAGTATCGGTCATTGTGAGAAAAAAAGTTCATATGAACATGTGTCTAATTCTCAATGGTTACGGAGATAGAACTGTTTGAATCTACAAATACAAAAGCATTGTTAATGGTAATCAAGAAAGAGAAACCAATTACTCTTTCTAACATTTAATGTTTAAACAGTGGCATTTTGAATGGTATCAGATACAGGAATTCTGCGGTTCGGAAACCGTCGACGGTATTCTGCAACAGCAGCTGTTGCACTTCCATCGCAAAAACCGTAGACATACACCATATCTACATATTCGGCATGTGTGAATGTGCGTGGCATTTTTAACACTGCTTCAAACACCAAACAATGTCACTCACAACGGTCAGCTGTCGATTGGCTTATGTTACATGCTTAACATTACAGCTTACATGGTTCAAGGTTATAGGGGACGGAAGAGGGAGGAAGAGCTGCGCGCGCATCAGATTCAAACAGCTCTATCTCCGTAACCATTCAGAATTAGACACGTTCATATGAACGTTTTTTCTCATAATGCCCGATACTATCACCTCCCAAAGTATTGACCTTTCCTCCTGAAACACCCTGTATATATACACTTTTTTTTTGTTTAAGCTGATGCAGCCCAGCTGGATTATTAGCACCAATGCAAATTTATCTTTATTTTTTTTTGTTTAAAAATATAAATTTTAAGTTAATGAAATTTTATTTATTATAAGAAAACATTCGATGGGTAACTAATATATTTCAATAATATTTTAATATTCTTGTATAATGATCGAAAAGGTTTGGGAAAAATGAATCTTTGAAAGAAAATTTAGCTTTACTCGAAACACTTTTATGAGAATCTACCACACAAAATGAAATAGTAATTAACATTGTTACAATCACTAACATCTCCGAGATAATAAACTCAAATAACGTCACTTAAATGTATTATGGTGTCACTCACATGAATGATACTTTAGGATTACGTCATGTTTGGAAGTTAATTTCGGACTGGGTGCGTGTAATTTTAGCGTTCTTTAATATTCTTCGTAACAGCAAAGGTTATTCGACGGACAAAACCTACGAATCTACGTTAGAACCGAACCACAAATTACATTTGATTAATTAATGTTGCAAGTTATTTTGTATAAAAATTTAAACAATGGAAATGCGATAGTTTTAAATAAGATTGTACATCTGTTTTTATTATATTTTCGCCTGCCTTTAAGTTGTAATGGCGTCTGTTGAAGAGAAGGTTAACCCCGTAACGTGGGTTCATGAATGTGGATCGATTCTTACAGCCCAAACACGATTTAAACGTGAATTAAACAAACCAGCGCCACACACAAATCTTATCCGAGTGTTTGAAGTAGTTCACTCCAGAAGGAAGTGTGAAAAAGGGAAATGCCCCGGTAGACCAAGAAATCCTCCAAAGGTTAATGCTATTCCTGAAGCATTTCTGAAGTCTCAACTTAAAACTATACCGGGAAACTAAACTAAAATATTTATGCACAGTACGCGATACCATATTTTTGTCCCTGGCCTAGAGGGCAATGAAAGTATTAAACGAGTTCAATAATTATGAGCCTAAGAAATATATGTATACACAAGTATCAATACAAATGAAAATAAAAAAAAGCCCGAAACCCAACTCAAACCCTACTAATAGCATGGCTAAAGCTAGCTTTGTATAAAGTAACTGTTCGGAGTATTCCGGATTAAAACTTCTCAAAAGTTGGAGTTCTCAATGAGTTAGCTCTCAACTCCGGCGTTCTACAGGGTGTGTATAAAGTAACGCAAGTGAAGAGACTAATCTGATTCGAACTGTTTAAACTAGTTTAAACTTTTATTTTAACTCCTAAACAGCAATCGAATATACAGTCGTTATAACGTACATGTAATAAATATTACTTGTCCATGTTTACTCGCGTTAATACAAATCGGATTTGTCTCTTCAATCGTGTTACTTTATACACACCCTGTATATAAAAACAATATTTATAATCACCAAATTAAAGCAATCACTCTTTTGCAACAATCTTAAAATGGAGCAAATAACATTACAGAGTTGCGAACCACGTATGGAAAAACTATACGCGCTCACAACATGGTATCATATGTGGTACCTTTATTTCATAATTAAATATAAATTAATTAATTAATTGAATTAAATATCTATACAAAATTGCCTCGGGATTGGCGACATAGCCTATTGGGAATGAAATAATTGCCATACGTACAAAGAACCTGTATGTATGAATCGAGCCTCACATAGCAACAAGAAAACCCAATTTATTGTTTAGTCCACCACAGAGAAGTAGACCAAACAAAATTTTGCTAGATCGGCAAATAATAATGAAAATACAAGCGAACCAAGGAATGGCTCTCGGTGCTGTTTATTGTACAGCGAACGCTTTAAACAGGGAGGATGTGCTTTTGTCTTCCCTAAAGTTCTGAGTGAATTCCTTATAAAAACTTAATACTCATGAAAGGATAGGCCTATGCCTTAAAGTGTTTATATTGTGACTGCCTATATTTATTACAAGAAGTTAACTCATCGCGTAACTCCATCGTGGCGACCCTACACCGAAAAAGATCGTAACGCCCTACATCGAAGCAAACTAAGACCCAGCAAAAATAAGGTGGGAATTTATTTTCGTTCTAATATAGGCATCTAAAATCCCGACGCTAAAATTACCATAAACAATTAAATATAAAGAGGTCCTTTAAAGACCTACATATTCATAACTCTCTAACGAAAAAACATAGGGCTTTTGTCGTTTAACTCTCCACTGAAATCTGCTGGAAATTTCCAACGGATGAGAGTATCAGGCAATCAACCCATAGCCCTATGAAGTTTTTTCACATGGTGGCCCTGTGTTTTGGGAACTGACCCCTCTAAAATTTACACTGACACACGCAGTAGCTAGGCTTAGCTCATTAGGCCTAACCCCAATTTCAACCGTAACCCCACTATAGTTTTTTCATATGGTGGCCTATGCAACTGGGAACCGATCCCTTTACCTTTACACTAACCGAAAACAAAGGCTTGTTCATTTAACAGGCATAACTTATTTTAGGTCCTAAAAAATAGGCCCACAACATTAAGCCTATTTAATAGGTCCTACTCTTCAAACTCAAAACAAAGCTTTGTTAATTTAACAGGCTTAACTCATTTAAGGTCCTATAAAATAATAGGCCCAAATATAAGCTACTTGGTAGGCCCAAACATAAGCCTACTTGGCAGGCCCAAATATGCCTATTTAGTAGGCCCACCTAACTTTACCTTACATAATAGGCCTACCTCTTAAAGTAGGCCTTACTCTTTACACTCAAGGCCTATCCTAACTAAAAACTGTAAATTTTTAATTTAACCTGTGGCGCAGGTTATATAAAAAACTTATTACAGTAATTTAACTCGCTCAACATCATAAAATTAAACTCAGAACTTTAACACTAACAATTATGGAAGACTTGGACAAAAGGGTAAAAAACCCAGACCAAGAAAACAAAAACACAGACCTTGGGGCTATGACACCATCTCAAAACCACAAAAAATTAATGAGGAAAAAATCAGCACGTAAAGGTGTCATCACCAAACTGTACAATGATTACAAACAAAAAGAACCTACAAAATATGATCTTGAAACAACATTAAATTCTATTACTCGTTACAAACAAGAAATTCTCACACTAGATGAGGACATAATTACAGAAATTGATGACACAATTGAACTAACAGATGATGAGTATTCTACTATCCTACTTGACAATGAAAATTACATTACAAAAATTAACAACTATATTTCTGAAATTCTAAACCAACTTGAGTGCAAAAAACAAGACACAAATGAAAGCTTCTTAGAAGCTATTAGAAATGCTTCATTTAGCCCTCCCAATGTGGCTGAGGGCAATGAACTAAAATCAAAATTGCCTACACTTGCAGTACCCACTTTTGAGGGTGACAGAGCCAAATTTCAATCTTTTATTGAAAAATTTCATAGCCTTATAGGTAATAAAAACTACATTACAGATGTTGATGAATTTAGTTATTTAGTGAACTATCTGAAAGGCCCTGCCTTAAGATTAGTGGAATCACTACCAGCCGTAGGTACTTCTTATTCTGTAGCAATAGAATTACTTAACAGAAATTACATGAATAAGGATGAAATGATACATGATTTGGCTCTTAAAGTAATGAACATGCGAACCCCAAAAGACAACTATGGTGACCTCTTTGACTTTTACTGTGAGTTTGAATGTCTCATGGGACCACTTAAAAACAATAATTTAAACATTGCAGAAACAGCTTGGATCATTCAAGCTGTTTGTTTTTGAAAAGCCCCCTTCTAAAGTCAGATATATTTCATCAGAGGACAACTGACATATACCCTAGCCTTAGTAAGCTAAGAGAAGATTTCCCAACTGTACTTGCACTTTACAAATCAAGTTACACACTCCCAAAATTTAACACAGCACAAGAAAAAACCAACAATGCAGAAAACCAAAAACCTAACAAAAGATTTCAACACTTACCAGTTACATCAAAATACAACCGCAAAACTCAATTTGCAGAAAATAAAGTGACAGAAAAAGACTCAAAGACCCCTACTCTTCAAAACTTTAATGTAACTACTTTTGAGTATAATCCCACACCATGCAAATTTTGTTTTAGCAGTGAACATTATTCTACAAATTGTCCCAAATACAAAGACTTTACAGCAAGGTCAAAACGTTGTGAACAACTAAACTTATGCAAAAAATGCACTGGATCAGGGCACCAAAAGCAAAACTGCAAATCAAATTTGAAATACAATTGTAAATTTTGCAACAGTTTTGACCATGTTACCCCTATGTGTAATACACACACAGACATTGGAAAAACTTGCAAACATTATGAACAAACACCCAAATCAAACCAAAACAAACAGAAACAAACTCAGAATGCTATGAATGGGCATATCAGTTCATCTAGCATTAACCACAATTCAAAAATTCTTTTACCAACCACAACCTTGGAAATCCAAAACAAAAGGGGACAAATAGTACAGGTTAGGTGTCTTTTAGATACCTGCTCACAACAAACATTTGTAACCAAACAACTGATAGAAAAATTGGGACTTCAGAACCAACAAGGAAATGAAGATCTCTCTATTTCATCATTTATCAATAAAAACCCAGTACAAGCCAGTTTTAAAACTGCAAATATAACTTTAACTCTTGATGAACATTTGAAACCCTTAAGGTTGTTGTTGTGGACAAAGTAGAACAAGAAAAAATACAAATAGCTGGTTAAAACAAGCTTTGCTCAACTTCAAAAAATACACGATAGCTGATAAAACCCTTAATGCAGATGTAGTTGATGATATACATATGCTCATGGGGGCTGACTATCTTCATCTGGTCCATAGAGGCATCATTAAAATTGGAGATGGAATAGCCATACAAACTCCCACAGGTATTGCTCTTTTGGGTGACATAACTAAATACCATCTTACTACTGACACAGAAAACACAGAACATGAACAAAATTTACGCAAAACAAAATCACCACAGTCACAAATTTCTGACTATGTGACAAACTCGAACTACAAAAACACTGTCATAATCCCACATCATTTGAATGAAAATGATTCCACATTGGATGAAGGGTTACAGCAGTTTGACTATTAGAATCAGTTGGCATAAAGGACAGTACTATTACACATGAAGACCAATTGATGACAGAACAATTTAAGGATACATTACAACACAGAGACAATCAATACTATGTGGAGCTGCCTTGGAAAACACCTTGTCCAGAAATAATGGACAATTTGAAAGTAGCTAAGGCACATCTGTATAAAAATTACAGAAAACTAAAAATGACAATCTTTTAGAACAATACAACAACATATTCAAGGAACAAATAGAAAGGGGCTTCATTGAAGAAGTTACTGATGAACCCTTTAAAAAACGAGGTTGTCATTATTTAACACACAGGGGAGTTTACAGAGAAGACTCATCCACAACTAAACTAAGAGTAGTATACAACTGTAGTTTAAAAGACACAAATTCTGTTAGTTTAAATGATTGTCTCATGGAAGGCCCAAACCTTGTCTCAGATCTTGTAAAAATTCTCCTTTGCTTCCGTTTAGACAATTATGCAGTACAAAGTGACATAGAAAAAGCATTCCTCTGTATAAATTTGAAGCTTGAGTATGATAAAAATCATCTCAGGTTTTTGTGGTTGAATGATCCACATGACCTTAACAAAGGTTTCAAAACCTACAGATTTAAAGTAATTATTTTTGGAGCAAATTGCTCTCCAAGTATTCTTGCTTTAACAATTAGAAACCACCTAAACTTATTTCAAGAGGACTTAACAGTTCAGTTTTTAAAACAAAACTTTTATGTGGATAACCTCATTGGTTCCACTGTAACTGAAGAGGAATTGCTTGAAATTTACCAAATGTCACAACCCATAATGAAGCAAGGAAATTTTGGATTGAGAGAATGGGTTTCTAATTCTCCTAAATTAAATGAACAAATAACAAAAGACAACAATGGGAACATTGAACCAAACAATTACACGAAAACACTTGGAATGCTTTGGTTTTTAAAACAGAATTCTGAACACGATGACACTCTTTGCACAAAAGTTATAACTTAAATCCAAATGCCAATACAAAAAGACAAGTGCTTTCAGAATCATCCAAAATTTTTGACCCCATTGGATTATATTTACCAGCAACCATAAGATCCAAAATCCTTTTGCAAGACTTATGGAAAAAGAAAATTGATTGGGATGAACCACTTTCAGTGGAAGACCAACTTCATTGGAAAAAATTAGCCACAGACTTGAACAAAGTTCAAGACATCTACGTACCAAGATGTGCTGGCTACAGATTGAAATCGCAAACACTACACATTTTTACAGATGCCAGCACACAAGCTTATGGGTGTTGTGCCTATTTAACAAGTGAAAATGAAAGTAACTTGGTTTATTCAAAGGCAAAAGTGGCACCCTTAAACCAAAAGAAAACTGTACCACAACTTGAATTATTAGCTGTCTCATTGGGAGTTAAAACAGCAAACTTTCTTTCACAAGTGTATAAAGAAGTTGACATAACAAACATTTACTTATGGACAGACAGTCAAATTTGTCTAACATGGGTGACCAACACAGATACAACTTCTTGCAAAAATATATTTGTGAAAAACAGACTAACAGAAATCAAAACTGCAAACACAAACCTTGGTATCAAATTTAGGTACATAAAAACAAAGGAGAATCCTGCAGACTTTTTGACAAGAGGGCTCTCTTACAAGCTGTTGAAAACAAATAAAATCTGGTATGAAGGGCCCGAATGGCTAACATGTGAGGATCTTTGGCCAGCCAAAGTAGTTAACCTCACACTCAACTCTACAACAACTGAAAAGATCACTGAGGACAAACCTATATTTGACTATCACCTTTATTCAGACCTAACAAACTCTTGAGAATTACAGTCTATTGCTGCAAGTTTGTCAATAGCTACCTTCTCAAACACTGTCCTCAGAAAGCCTTTTCTAACTTAACAGAAACTGCAACAAAATACTGGCTCAAACAGATACAAGCTTCAGAATTTGACAAGGAGTTGAAGTATCTTAGGTCCAGTAGCACATTAAACAAAGGTATTCCTTCACTTGTCATGGATCTAAATCTGTACCTGGATACAGAGGGTCTGATAAGGTGTAAAGGAAGGCTTAACAAGTCAACTTTGACTTACAACTCTAAGCACCCAATTCTTCTTCCAAGGAGAAATCACTTCACAAAACTCATCATCAGGGATACCCACAACAAAATACACCACATGGGAGTCCCACAAACCCTGACAGAGCTGAGAAAAACTTACTGGCTACCAAAGGGTAGAACTGAAACAAAGAAAATTTTAAACACATGCATTCCTTGTAAACGTATCCATTCACGACCCTTTAAGACCCCAAGCCCTCCAGACCTACCTGTGGAACGAGTAACATTTACTCGGCCATTTGAAACCACGGGTATTGACTACACTGGAGCGGTAAATGTGAGTTTTGGAGACAAAATGGATTCAAAGGAATACAAAGTGTACATTGTACTCTTCACCTGTGCTGCCACACGTGCCATATGTCTAGACATAGTAGAAGATCTGACAGCAGAAGCTTTTATTGCTGCTTTCAGACGATTTTGTGCACACAATTCTGTACCCAAAACTATATGGTCAGACAATGCCACATACTTCAAATCTGGTGAAAGAATTATTCATCAGATTTGTGACAGTGAAACAGTACAAACTCATTTAACCAAACAAACATAACCTGGAAGTACATTCCTGTTAATACACCATGGTATGGTTCAATTTGGGAAAGAAACATACAAACTGTAAAGAACTGCCTTAAAAAGACTATTGGGACAAAACATCTACAACTTTTTGAACTCATGACTATTCTGTCAGAAATTGAAAATGTTGTCAACAACAGACCATTAACTTATGTGGAGATGGTATTAATGAGCCAGAACCTCTCACACCAAACCACCTAATTAAGGGAGAAACAGTAAACATGTTACCAGAATCTGAACATAACAGTACAGAGGATCCAGATTGGGAAATAGGACACAAAGAACTCAACACAAAATACCAACATTTGACACAAATCAAGACTCAATTTATAACAAAATGGAGAGAAGAATACTTAACAAGTCTTAGAGAAAGACATAAACAATTAACAAAACAAAGTTGGAATGATTCAGTCAAAATTGGGGACATTGTGTTGATACATGACAAGACACCAAGACAACATTGGTCAATGGGAAAAGTCTTGGAACTCAAAACTGGTGAAGACGAAGTTACCAGGGTTGTAAAACTGAAAACAGCAACTGGTGAACCACCAGAGATATCACATTACTATATCCTTTGGAGTGTGGGGCTAAATTAGAACCATTACCCCAAAGGATGGATCAGGATACTATTGGGGAGGAATCTCTCAATGTGCCTGATGTAACTCAGACTAAACCAGACAGGCCTCAAAGAAAGACTGCTTTGAAAGCCAGAAAACTTTTACAAGAAAAAATTAAGACTGGTGACTTATAAAACTTACACAAACTGAGCAAAGTTAAAATGCTTAATAACTTTACTTTAATCCCATAAATTTCCTATACCTAAAGGGAGTCAAACTGATTGACATAACTTTAACTAAACTTGAGAAGTTGGCCTCTTGAACTTTCATATTTGAATAGGTCTTGAGTAACCTCTCTTCCTAAATTTCTACTTCATTCTTTTGATCCATTTTTTACATGTTTTACACAGTTTGTCAAAAAATTTGATCTATAACATACAAATTTTTCTCCGGCCCCCCCCCAGTATATGGAAAAACTATACGCGCTCACAACATGGTATCATATGTGGTACATTTATTTCATAATTAAATATAAATTATTAATTAATTGAATTAAATATCTATACAAAATTGCCTCGGGATTGGCGACATAGCCTATTGGGAATGAAATAATTGAATTGCCATACGTACAAAGAACCTGTATGTATGAATCAGCCCACATAGCAACAAGAAAACCCAATTTATTGTTTAGTCTACCAAAGAAGTAGACACAACAAAATTTGCTAGATCGGCAAATAATAATGAAAATACAGCGAACCAAGGAACGGCTCTCAGGGCTGTTTATTCCAGCGAACGCTTTAAACGGGAAAACGTGTCTAATTTTCCCTCAAGTCCTGAGTGAATTCCTTATAAATAAACCTAATGATATAAAAGGATAGGCCTATTCCTTCAGGGGTTTTATAGTGACTGCCTATATTAATTACCTTAAGTAAATTCGCCGCGTAACCCATCGTGGCGGCCCTACACCGAAAATGACCGTCACGCCCTACATCGAAACAAACAAAGACCCAGCAAAAATAAGGTGAGCAATTTCAGTTTTTATTAACATAAGGCTTTCCCAACTCCCGATGCTAGAATTACCGTAATCAATAAATATAAAGAGGTCCTTTAAAGACCTACATATTTATAACTCTCTAACGAAAAGGCATAGGGCTTTTGTCGGTAACCCTCCACTGACGTCTGTTGGAAATTTCCAACGGATGAGGGCACAGGCAATCAACCCATAGCCCTAAATAGTTTTTTCATACTAACTATGGTGAAGCTAAATTCATCAAAATTAATTTAGACTTACCAAAAATGAAGTTGCCAGTTGAACGTTACCCTTTCAGTTTCTAACTGATTCATAAGTTTCATTTAGTTTCCAGGTTTTTAATTTTCGTTGTTAAGTTTTAGGTTATTGTTTAACACACTGCTAGGTTATTATTTGTAGGGGCTATTTCCCAGACCTAGGTTTTGCAGGTTAAGTTAGGCTAGGGCTGGATTGCCCTTAAGTTTTTGGTTTTAAAGGTTTAAGGTTTAGAAGGTTTTATTTAAGTTAAGTTAGGGCTATATTGCCTTTAGGTTTTTAATAGGGGCTATAACAGCCATTTAATTATTGAGTTAGGGCCGTTGTAGCCCGGTTCGAGTTTCGTCTAGGTACCTAGTTTTTCTCTTACCTTAGTTATTTTCTTTAACTTACTTGCACCTAGTTCTGATAGGCTTCTATTTAGTTAAACATGGGTTTTGATTAATTGCAGTGGTTATTAATTAAGGATACGGTTTAATTAAAGGTTGTTAGGTTTGAAGGTTGACTCAGTTTCCCGTTTGGGTAACCACGAGCATTTTTTTTTTTTGAGAAAAAGGGCCTGCTTCATGCGGTCAAAAATTTTCAAGAGTGGCCAAAGCTCCGTTTGTCTTTGTCCCAGAAACTTTTTTTTTTCCTTCTTTTTGTTAATTAGGGAAACCCAACTTCACTAGTTGGTTAGAAACGAGGGTTTTTATTTTTATTTATTTGGTTTATATTTTATTTGGAAATATATGCAGTTATTTCTAACCACTTTTTTCAACATTGGGTTAAATCGTAATATTTTCATTAAAACTAATGAAAATATCACGACAACCTAACCAATCATTGCAAGGGCGTACAGCTGACCTAACCGGGCATTCGATAATTCATTTGCACAAGAAATGAAGGTACTTGTAGGTCCCCCCCCCCCCCCCCACCCCAATTTTGACAGAATATTTTCGTTAAAACTAACGAAAATATCTGGACTTAACCTAACCAATTATCAAGGGCGTACAGTTGATCTATTAGTAAATAGTAAATACTATTCCAGAAACAAACAATGTTATAAATAGTAATAGATCAACTACACGCCCTTGATAATTGATTAGGTTAAGTCGTGATATTTTCCTTATTTTTAACGAAAATATTCTGTCAAAATTAGTAGAGGGGGGAGATAACCTACAAGTACCGAAATGAAGGTCAGATTTGAATAAAACACCCCAAAATACAACGGAAAAACCTATTCTCACATCAAAATCGACTCGCACGGGTAAAACGAACGATTACCCAAATGCAGTTTGGAGATGAATCCATAATTTACCAACTTAACCCAGCTTAACTATGTATTTTAACGATACTTTGACCAGTCTCCGAACCGCGTCTGCAATTTCAAATTTTCACTTTTTATAATAAAACACTCGGAAAAATATTAACAAAAACTTAATAAGACTTAGCTAATTTCGAAAAATATATACAGGGTGTTTCAGGAGGAAAGGTCAATACTTCGGGAGGTGATAGTATCGGTCATTGTGAGAAAAAAAGTTCATATGAACATGTGTCTAATTCTCAATGGTTACGGAGATAGAACTGTTTGAATCTACAAATACAAAAGCATTGTTAATGGTAATCAAGAAAGAGAAACCAATTACTCTTTCTAACATTTAATGTTTAAACAGTGGCATTTTGAATGGTATCAGATACAGGAATTCTGCGGTTCGGAAACCGTCGACGGTATTCTGCAACAGCAGCTGTTGCACTTCCATCGCAAAAACCGTAGACATACACCATATCTACATATTCGGCATGTGTGAATGTGCGTGGCATTTTTAACACTGCTTCAAACACCAAACAATGTCACTCACAACGGTCAGCTGTCGATTGGCTTATGTTACATGCTTAACATTACAGCTTACATGGTTCAAGGTTATAGGGGACGGAAGAGGGAGGAAGAGCTGCGCGCGCATCAGATTCAAACAGCTCTATCTCCGTAACCATTCAGAATTAGACACGTTCATATGAACGTTTTTTCTCATAATGCCCGATACTATCACCTCCCAAAGTATTGACCTTTCCTCCTGAAACACCCTGTATATATACACTTTTTTTTTTGTTTAAGCTGATGCAGCCCAGCTGGATTATTAGCACCAATGCAAATTTATCTTTATTTTTTTTTGTTTAAAAATATAAATTTTAAGTTAATGAAATTTTATTTTATTATAAGAAAACATTCGATGGGTAACTAATATATTTCAATAATATTTTAATATTCTTGTATAATGATCGAAAAGGTTTGGGAAAAATGAATCTTTGAAAGAAAATTTAGCTTTACTCGAAACACTTTTATGAGAATCTACCACACAAAATGAAATAGTAATTAACATTGTTACAATCACTAACATCTCCGAGATAATAAACTCAAATAACGTCACTTAAATGTATTATGGTGTCACTCACATGAATGATACTTTAGGATTACGTCATGTTTGGAAGTTAATTTCGGACTGGGTGCGTGTAATTTTAGCGTTCTTTAATATTCTTCGTAACAGCAAAGGTTATTCGACGGACAAAACCTACGAATCTACGTTAGAACCGAACCACAAATTACATTTGATTAATTAATGTTGCAAGTTATTTTGTATAAAATTTAAACAATGGAAATGCGATAGTTTTAAATAAGATTGTACATCTGTTTTTATTATATTTTCGCCTGCCTTTAAGTTGTAATGGCGTCTGTTGAAGAGAAGGTTAACCCCGTAACGTGGGTTCATGAATGTGGATCGATTCTTACAGCCCAAACACGATTTAAACGTGAATTAAACAAACCAGCGCCACACACAAATCTTATCCGAGTGTCGTTGAAGTAGTTCACTCCAGAAGGAAGTGTGAAAAAGGGAAATGCCCCGGTAGACCAAGAAATCCTCCAAAGGTTAATGCTATTCCTGAAGCATTTCTGAAGTCTCAACTTAAAACTATACCGGGAAACTAAACTAAAATATTTATGCACAGTACGCGATACCATATTTTTGTCCCTGGCCTAGAGGGCAATGAAAGTATTAAACGAGTTCAATAATTATGAGCCTAAGAAATATATGTATACACAAGTATCAATACAAATGAAAATAAAAAAAAGCCCGAAACCCAACTCAAACCCTACTAATAGCATGGCTAAAGCTAGCTTTGTATAAAGTAACTGTTCGGAGTATTCCGGATTAAAACTTCTCAAAAGTTGGAGTTCTCAATGAGTTAGCTCTCAACTCCGGCGTTCTACAGGGTGTGTATAAAGTAACGCAAGTGAAGAGACTAATCTGATTCGAACTGTTTAAACTAGTTTAAACTTTTATTTTAACTCCTAAACAGCAATCGAATATACAGTCGTTATAACGTACATGTAATAAATATTACTTGTCCATGTTTACTCGCGTTAATACAAATCGGATTTGTCTCTTCAATCGTGTTACTTTATACACACCCTGTATATAAAAACAATATTTATAATCACCAAATTAAAGCAATCACTCTTTTGCAACAATCTTAAAATGGAGCAAATAACATTACAGAGTTGCGAACCACGTATGGAAAAACTATACGCGCTCACAACATGGTATCATATGTGGTACCTTTATTTCATAATTAAATATAAATTATTAATTAATTGAATTAAATATCTATACAAAATTGCCTCGGGATTGGCGACATAGCCTATTGGGAATGAAATAATTGCCATACGTACAAAGAACCTGTATGTATGAATCAGCCTCACATAGCAACAAGAAAACCCAATTTATTGTTTAGTCCCACAAGAAGTAGACAAACAAAATTTGCTAGATCGGCAAATAATAATGAAAATACAAGCGAACCAAGGAACGGCTCTCGGGCTGTTTATTACAGCGAACGCTTTAAACAGGGAGGATGTCTTTTGTCCCCTAAGTCTGAGTGAATTCCTTATAATAAAACCTAATGACTAAAAGGATAGGCCTATTCCTTCAGGTTTATATTGACTGCCTATATTATTACAAGTAAATTAACTCATCGCGTAACCCATCGTGGCGACCCTACACCGAAAATGACCGTCACGCCCTACATCGAAACAAACAAAGACCCAGCAAAAATAAGGTGAGCAATTTCAGTTTTTTCTAATATAGGCTCCCAACTCCCGACGCTAGAATTACCGTAATCAATTAAATATAAAGAGGTCCTTTAAAGACCTACATATTCATAACTCTCTAACGAAAAAATAGGGCTTTTGTCGGTAACCCTCCACTGAAATCTGTGGAAATTTCCAACGGATGAGGGCACAGGCAATCAACCCATAGCCCTATATAGTTTTTTCAATGGTGGCCCTGTGTATGGGGAACTAACCCCTCTAAAATTTACACTGACACACGCAGTGGCTAGGCTTAACTCAGTAGGCCTAACCCCAATTTCAACCGTAACCCCACTATAGTTTTTTCATATGGTGGCCTAAGCAACTGGGAACCGATCCTTTACCTTTACACTAATCGAAAACAAAGGCTTGTTCATTTAACAGGCATAACTTATTTTAGGTCCTAAAAAAATAGGCCCACAACATTAAGCCTATTTAATAGGTCCTACTCTTCAAATTCAAAACTAAGCCTTGTTAATTTAACAGGCTTAACTCATTTGAGGTCCTATAAAATAATAGGCCCAAACATAAGCCTACTTGGTAGGCCCAACAAATAGGCCCTATTATTTAGTAGGCCCACCTAACTTTACCTTACATAATAGGCCTACCTCTTAAAGTAGGCCTTACTCTTTACACTCAAGGCCTATCCTAACTAAAAACATTGTGAATTTTTAATTTAACCTGTGGCGCAGGTTATATAAAAAACTTATTACAGTAATTTAACTTGCTCAACATCATAAAAATTAAACTCAGAACTTTAACACTAACAATTATGGAAGACTTGGACAAAAGGGTAAAAACCCAGACCAAGAAAACAAAAACACAGACCTTGGGGCTACGGCACCATCTCAAAATCACAAAAAATTAATGAGGAAAAAATCAGCACGTAAAGGTGTCATCACCAAACTGTACAATGATTTCAAACAAAAGGAACCTACAAGATATGATCTTGAAACAACATTAAATTCTATTACTCGTTACAAACAAGAAATTTTCATACTAGATGAAGACATAATTACAGAAATTGATGACACAATTGAACTAACAGATGATGAGTATTCTACTCTCCTACTTGACAATGAAAATTACATTACAAAAATTAACAACTATATTTCTGAAATTCAAAACCAACTTGATGAGTGCAAAAAAGAAGACATACGAAAGCTTCTTAGAAGCTACAAGAAATGCTTCATTTAGCCCTCCCAATGTGGCTGAGGGCAATGAACTAAAATCAAAATTGCCTACACTTGCAGTACCCACTTTTGAGGGTGACAGAGCCAAATTTCAATCTTTTATTGAAAAATTTCATAGCCTTATAGGTAATAAAAACTACATTACAGATGTTGATAAATTTAGTTATTTAGTGAACTATCTGAAAGGCCCAGCCTTAAGATTAGTGGAATCACTACCAGCCATAGGTACTTCTTATTCTGTAGCAATAGAATTACTTAACAGAAATTACATGAATAAGGATGAAATTATACATGATTTGGCTCTTAAAGTAATGAACATGCGAACCCCAAAAGACAACTATGGTGACCTCTTTGATTTTTACTGTGAGTTTGAATGTCTCATGGGACAACTTAAAAACAATAATTTAAACATTGCAGAAACAGCTTGGATCATTCAAGCTGTTGTTTTTGAAAAGCTCCCTTCTAAAGTCAAAGAGATATTTCATCAGAGGACAACTGACATATACCCTAGCCTTAATAAACTAAGAGAAGATTTCCCAACTGTACTAGCACTTTACAAATCAAGTTACACACTCCCAAAATTTAACACAGACAAGAAAAAACCAACAATGCAGAAAACCAAAAACCTAACAAAAGATTTCAACACTTACCAGTTACATCAAAACACAACCGCAAAACTCAATTTGCAGAAAATAAAGTGACAGAAAAAGACTCAAAGACTCCTACTCTGCAAAACTTTAATGTAGCTACTTTTGAGTATAATCCACACCATGCAAATTTTGTTTTAGCAGTGAACATTATTCTACAAATTGTCCCAAATACAAAGACTTTACAGCAAGGTCAAAACGTTGTGAACAACTAAACTTATGCAAAAAATGCACTGGATCAGGGCACCAAAAGTCAAATTGCAAATCAAATTTGATATACAATTGTAAGTTTTGCAACAGTTTTGACCATGTTACCCCTATGTGTAATACACACACAGACATTGGAAAAACTGACAAACATTATGAACAAACACCCAAATCAAACCAAAACAAACAGAAACAAACCAAAAATGCTATGAATGGACATATCAGTTCATCTAGCATTAACCACAATTCAAAAATTCTTTTACCAACCACAACTTTGGAAATCCAAAACAAAAGAGGACAAATAGTACAGGTTAGGTGTCTTTTAGATACCTGCTCACAACAAACATTTGTAACTAAACAACTGATAGAAAAATTGGGACTTCAAAACCAACAAGGAGATGAAGATCTCTCTATTTCATCATTTATCAATAAAAACCCAGTACAAGCCAGTTTTAAAACTGCAAATATAACTTTAACTCTTGATGAAACATTTGAAACCCTTAAGGTTGTTGTTGTGGACAAAGTAGAACAAGAAAAAATACAAATAGCTGGGTTAAAACAAGCTTTGCTCCAACTTCAAAATAAATACACGATAGCTGATAAAACCCTTAATGCAGATGTAGTTGATGATATACATATGCTCATGGGGGCTGACTATCTTCATCTGGTCCATAGAGGCATCATTAAAATTGGAGATGGAATAGCCATACAAACTCCCACAGGTATTGCTCTTTTGGGTGACATAACTAAATACCATCTTACTACTGACACAGAAAACACAGAACATGAACAAAATTTACGCAAAACAAAATCACCACAGTCACAAATTTCTGACTATGTGACAAACTCGAACTACAAAAACACTGTCATAATCCCACATCATTTGAATGAAAATGATTCCACATTGGATGAAGGGTTACAGCAGTTATGACTATTAGAATCAGTTGGCATAAAGGACAGTACTATTACACATGAAGACCAATTGATGACAGAACAATTTAAGGATACATTACAACACAGAGACAATCAATACTATGTGGAGCTGCCTTGGAAAACACCTTGTCCAGAAATAATGGACAATTTGAAAGTAGCTAAGGCACATCTGTATAAAAATTACAGAAAACTAAAAAATGACAATCTTTTAGAACAATACAACAACATATTCAAGGAACAAATAGAAAGGGGCTTCATTGAAGAAGTTACTGATGAACCCTTTAAAAAACGAGGTTGTCATTATTTAACACACAGGGGAGTTTACAGAGAAGACTCATCCACAACTAAACTAAGAGTAGTATACAACTGTAGTTTAAAAGACACAAATTCTGTTAGTTTAAATGATTGTCTCATGGAAGGCCCAAACCTTGTCTCAGATCTTGTAAAAATTCTCCTTTGCTTCCGTTTAGACAATTATGCAGTACAAAGTGACATAGAAAAAGCATTCCTCTGTATAAATTTGAAGCTTGAGTATGATAAAAATCATCTCAGGTTTTTGTGGTTGAATGATCCACATGACCTTAACAAAGGTTTCAAAACCTACAGATTTAAAGTAATTATTTTTGGAGCAAATTGCTCTCCAAGTATTCTTGCTTTAACAATTAGAAACCACCTAAACTTATTTCAAGAGGACTTAACAGTTCAGTTTTTAAAACAAAACTTTTATGTGGATAACCTCATTGGTTCCACTGTAACTGAAGAGGAATTGCTTGAAATTTACCAAATGTCACAACCCATAATGAAGCAAGGAAATTTTGGATTGAGAGAATGGGTTTCTAATTCTCCTAAATTAAATGAACAAATAACAAAAGACAACAATGGGAACATTGAACCAAACAATTACACGAAAACACTTGGAATGCTTTGGTTTTTAAAACAGAATTCTGAACACGATGACACTCTTTGCACGAAGAGTTATAACTTAAATCCAAATGCCAATACAAAAAGACAAGTGCTTTCAGAATCATCCAAAATTTTTGACCCCATTGGATTATATTTACCAGCAACCATAAGATCCAAAATCCTTTTGCAAGACTTATGGAAAAAGAAAATTGATTGGGATGAACCACTTTCAGTGGAAGACCAACTTCATTGGAAAAAATTAGCCACAGACTTGAACAAAGTTCAAGACATCTACGTACCAAGATGTGCTGGCTACAGATTGAAATCGCAAACACTACACATTTTTACAGATGCCAGCACACAAGCTTATGGGTGTTGTGCCTATTTAACAAGTGAAAATGAAAGTAACTTGGTTTATTCAAAGGCAAAAGTGGCACCCTTAAACCAAAAGAAAACTGTACCACAACTTGAATTATTAGCTGTCTCATTGGGAGTTAAAACAGCAAACTTTCTTTCACAAGTGTATAAAGAAGTTGACATAACAAACATTTACTTATGGACAGACAGTCAAATTTGTCTAACATGGGTGACCAACACAGATACAACTTCTTGCAAAAATATATTTGTGAAAAACAGACTAACAGAAATCAAAACTGCAAACACAAACCTTGGTATCAAATTTAGGTACATAAAAACAAAGGAGAATCCTGCAGACTTTTTGACAAGAGGGCTCTCTTACAAGCTGTTGAAAACAAATAAAATCTGGTATGAAGGGCCCGAATGGCTAACATGTGAGGATCTTTGGCCAGCCAAAGTAGTTAACCTCACACTCAACTCTACAACAACTGAAAAGATCACTGAGGACAAACCTATATTTGACTATCACCTTTATTCAGACCTAAACAAACTCTTGAGAATTACAGTCTATTGCTGCAAGTTTGTCAATAGCTACCTTCTCAAACACTGTCCTCAGAAAGCCTTTTCTAACTTAACAGAAACTGCAACAAAATACTGGCTCAAACAGATACAAGCTTCAGAATTTGACAAGGAGTTGAAGTATCTTAGGTCCAGTAGCACATTAAACAAAGGTATTCCTTCACTTGTCATGGATCTAAATCTGTACCTGGATACAGAGGGTCTGATAAGGTGTAAAGGAAGGCTTAACAAGTCAACTTTGACTTACAACTCTAAGCACCCAATTCTTCTTCCAAGGAGAAATCACTTCACAAAACTCATCATCAGGGATACCCACAACAAAATACACCACATGGGAGTCCCACAAACCCTGACAGAGCTGAGAAAAACTTACTGGCTACCAAAGGGTAGAACTGAAACAAAGAAAATTTTAAACACATGCATTCCTTGTAAACGTATCCATTCACGACCCTTTAAGACCCCAAGCCCTCCAGACCTACCTGTGGAACGAGTAACATTTACTCGGCCATTTGAAACCACGGGTATTGACTACACTGGAGCGGTAAATGTGAGTTTTGGAGACAAAATGGATTCAAAGGAATACAAAGTGTACATTGTACTCTTCACCTGTGCTGCCACACGTGCCATATGTCTAGACATAGTAGAAGATCTGACAGCAGAAGCTTTTATTGCTGCTTTCAGACGATTTTGTGCACACAATTCTGTACCCAAAACTATATGGTCAGACAATGCCACATACTTCAAATCTGGTGAAAGAATTATTCATCAGATTTGTGACAGTGAAACAGTACAAACTCATTTAACCAAACACAACATAACCTGGAAGTACATTCCTGTTAATACACCATGGTATGGTTCAATTTGGGAAAGAAACATACAAACTGTAAAGAACTGCCTTAAAAAGACTATTGGGACAAAACATCTACAACTTTTTGAACTCATGACTATTCTGTCAGAAATTGAAAATGTTGTCAACAACAGACCATTAACTTATGTGGGAGATGGTATTAATGAGCCAGAACCTCTCACACCAAACCACCTAATTAAGGGAGAAACAGTAAACATGTTACCAGAATCTGAACATAACAGTACAGAGGATCCAGATTGGGAAATAGGACACAAAGAACTCAACACAAAATACAACATTTGACACAAATCAAACTCAATTTATAACAAAATGGAGAGAAGAATACTTAACAAGTCTTAGAGAAAGACATAAACAATTAACAAAACAAAGTTGGAATGATTCAGTCAAAATTGGGGACATTGTGTTGATACATGACAAGACACCAAGACAACATTGGTCAATGGGAAAAGTCTTGGAACTCAAAACTGGTGAAGACGAAGTTACCAGGGTTGTAAAACTGAAAACAGCAACTGGTGAAACCACCAGAGATATCACATTACTATATCCTTTGGAGTGTGGGGCTAAATTAGAACCATTACCCCAAAGGATGGATCAGGATACTATTGGGGAGGAATCTCTCAATGTGCCTGATGTAACTCAGACTAAACCAGACAGGCCTCAAAGAAAGACTGCTTTGAAAGCCAGAAAACTTTTACAAGAAAAAATTAAGACTGGTGACTTATAAAACTTACACAAACTGAGCAAAGTTAAAATGCTTAATAACTTTACTTTAATCCCATAAATTTCCTATACCTAAAGGGAGTCAAACTGATTGACATAACTTTAACTAAACTTGAGAAGTTGGCCTCTTGAACTTTCATATTTAATAGGTCTTGAGTAACCTCTCTTCCTAAATTTCTACTTCATTCTTTTGATCCATTTTTACATGTTTTACACAGTTTGTCAAAAAATTTTGATCTATAACATACAAATTTTTCTCCGGCCCCCCCCAGTATATGGAAAAACTATACGCGCTCACAACATGGTATCATATGTGGTACATTTATTTCATAATTAAATATAAATTATTAATTAATTGAATTAAATATCTATACAAAATTGCCTCGGGATTGGCGACATAGCCTATTGGGAATGAAATAATTGAATTGCCATACGTACAAAGAACCTGTATGTATGAATCAGCCCACATAGCAACAAGAAAACCCAATTTATTGTTTAGTCTACCAAAAGAAGTAGACACAACAAAACTTTAGCTCGGCAAATAATAATGAAAATACAAGCGAACCAAGGAACGGCTCTCAGGGCTGTTTATTCCAAGCAAACGCTTTAAACTGGGAAAACGTGTCTAAATTTTCCCTCAAGTCCTGAGTGAATTCCTTATAATATAAAACCTAATGACTATAAAAGGATAGGCCTATTCCTTCAGGGGTTTATATAGTGACTGCCTATATTAATTACCTTAAGTAAATTCGCCGCGTAACCCCATCGTGGCGGCCCTACACCGAAAATGACCGTCACGCCCTACATCGAAACAAACAAAGACCCAGCAAAAATAAGGTGAGCAATTTCAGTTTTTATTAACATAAGGCTTTCCCAACTCCCGATGCTAGAATTACCGTAATCAATATAAATATAAAGAGGTCCTTTAAAGACCTACATATTTATAACTCTCTAACGAAAAAGCATAGGGCTTTTGTCGGTAACCCTCCACTGACGTCTGTTGGAAATTTCCAACGGATGAGGGCACAGGCAATCAACCCATAGCCCTAATAGTTTTTTCATACTAACTATGGTGAAGCTAAATTCATCAAAATTAATTTAGACTTACCAAAAATGAAGTTGCCAGTTGAACGTTACCCTTTCAGTTTCTAACTGATTCATAAGTTTCATTTAGTTTCCAGGTTTTTAATTTTCGTTGTTAAGTTTTAGGTTATTGTTTAACACACTGCTAGGTTATTTTTTGTAGGGGCTATTTCCCAGACCTAGGTTTTGCAGGTTAAGTTAGGCTAGGGCTGGATTGCCCTTAAGTTTTTGGTTTTAAAGGTTTAAGGTTTAGAAGGTTTTATTTAAGTTAAGTTAGGGCTATATTGCCTTTAGGTTTTAATAGGGGCTATAACAGCCATTTAATTATTGAGTTAGGGCCGTTGTAGCCCGGTTCGAGTTTCGTCTAGGTACCTAGTTTTTCTCTTACTTAGTTATTTTCTTTAACTTACTTGCACCTAGTTCTGATAGGCTTCTATTTAGTTAAACATGGGTTTTGATTAATTGCAGTGGTTATTAATTAAGGATACGGTTTAATTAAAGGTTGTTAGGTTTGAAGGTTGACTCAGTTTCCCGGTTTGGGTAACCACGAGCATTTTAATTTTTTTGAGAAAAAAGGGCCTGCTTCATGCGGTCAAAAATTTTCAAGAGTGGCCAAAGCTCCGTTTGTCTTTGTCCCAGAAACTTTTTTTTTTCCTTCTTTTTGTTAATTAGGGAAACCCAACTTCACTAGTTGGTTAGAAACGAGGGTTTTTATTTTTATTTATTTGGTTTATATTTTATTTGGAAATATATGCAGTTATTTCTAACCACTTTTTTCAACATTGGGTTAAATCGTAATATTTTCATTAAAACTAATGAAAATATCACGACAACCTAACCAATCATTGCAAGGGCGTACAGCTGACCTAACCGGGCATTCGATAATTCATTTGCACAAGAAATGAAGGTACTTGTAGGTCCCCCCCACCCCCCCACCCCAATTTGACAGAATATTTTCGTTAAAACTAACGAAAATATCTGGACTTAACCTAACCAATTATCAAGGGCGTACAGTTGATCTATTAGTAAATAGTAAATACTATTCCAGAAACAAACAATGTTATAAATAGTAATAGATCAACTACACGCCCTTGATAATTGATTAGGTTAAGTCGTGATATTTTCCTTATTTTTAACGAAAATATTCTGTCAAAATTAGTAGAGGGGGAGATAACCTACAAGTACGAAATGAAGGTCAGATTTGAATAAAACACCCAAAATACAACGGAAAAACCTATTCTCACATCAAATCGACTCGCACGGGTAAAACGAACGATTACCCAAATGCAGTTTGGAGATGAATCCATAATTTACCAACTTAACCCAGCTTAACTATGTATTTTAACGATACTTTGACCAGTCTCCGAACCGCGTCTGCAATTTCAAATTTTCACTTTTTATAATAAAACACTCGGAAAAATATTAACAAAAACTTAATAAGACTTAGCTAATTTCGAAAAATATATACAGGGTGTTTCAGGAGGAAAGGTCAATACTTCGGGAGGTGATAGTATCGGTCATTGTGAGAAAAAAAGTTCATATGAACATGTGTCTAATTCTCAATGGTTACGGAGATAGAACTGTTTGAATCTACAAATACAAAAGCATTGTTAATGGTAATCAAGAAAGAGAAACCAATTACTCTTTCTAACATTTAATGTTTAAACAGTGGCATTTTGAATGGTATCAGATACAGGAATTCTGCGGTTCGGAAACCGTCGACGGTATTCTGCAACAGCAGCTGTTGCACTTCCATCGCAAAAACCGTAGACATACACCATATCTACATATTCGGCATGTGTGAATGTGCGTGGCATTTTTAACACTGCTTCAAACACCAAACAATGTCACTCACAACGGTCAGCTGTCGATTGGCTTATGTTACATGCTTAACATTACAGCTTACATGGTTCAAGGTTATAGGGGACGGAAGAGGGAGGAAGAGCTGCGCGCGCATCAGATTCAAACAGCTCTATCTCCGTAACCATTCAGAATTAGACACGTTCATATGAACGTTTTTTCTCATAATGCCCGATACTATCACCTCCCAAAGTATTGACCTTTCCTCCTGAAACACCCTGTATATATACACTTTTTTTTTTGTTTAAGCTGATGCAGCCCAGCTGGATTATTAGCACCAATGCAAATTTATCTTTATTTTTTTTGTTTAAAAATATAAATTTTAAGTTAATGAAATTTTATTTTATTATAAGAAAACATTCGATGGGTAACTAATATATTTCAATAATATTTTAATATTCTTGTATAATGATCGAAAAGGTTTGGGAAAAATGAATCTTTGAAAGAAAATTTAGCTTTACTCGAAACACTTTTATGAGAATCTACCACACAAAATGAAATAGTAATTAACATTGTTACAATCACTAACATCTCCGAGATAATAAACTCAAATAACGTCACTTAAATGTATTATGGTGTCACTCACATGAATGATACTTTAGGATTACGTCATGTTTGGAAGTTAATTTCGGACTGGGTGCGTGTAATTTTAGCGTTCTTTAATATTCTTCGTAACAGCAAAGGTTATTCGACGGACAAAACCTACGAATCTACGTTAGAACCGAACCACAAATTACATTTGATTAATTAATGTTGCAAGTTTTTGTATAAAATTTAAACAATGGAAATGCGATAGTTTTAAATAAGATTGTACATCTGTTTTTATTATATTTTCGCCTGCCTTTAAGTTGTAATGGCGTCTGTTGAAGAGAAGGTTAACCCCGTAACGTGGGTTCATGAATGTGGATCGATTCTTACAGCCAAACACGATTTAAACGTGAATTAAACAAACCAGCGCCACACACAAATCTTATCCGAGTGTCGTTGAAGTAGTTCACTCCAGAAGGAAGTGTGAAAAAGGGAAATGCCCCGGTAGACCAAGAAATCCTCCAAAGGTTAATGCTATTCCTGAAGCATTTCTGAAGTCTCAACTTAAAACTATACCGGGAAACTAAACTAAATATTTATGCACAGTACGCGATACCATATTTTTGTCCCTGGCCTAGAGGGCAATGAAAGTATTAAACGAGTTCAATAATTATGAGCCTAAGAAATATATGTATACACAAGTATCAATACAAATGAAAAAAAAAAAAGCCCGAAACCCAACTCAAACCCTACTAATAGCATGGCTAAAGCTAGCTTTGTATAAAGTAACTGTTCGGAGTATTCCGGATTAAAACTTCTCAAAAGTTGGAGTTCTCAATGAGTTAGCTCTCAACTCCGGCGTTCTACAGGGTGTGTATAAAGTAACGCAAGTGAAGAGACTAATCTGATTCGAACTGTTTAAACTAGTTTAAACTTTTATTTTAACTCCTAAACAGCAATCGAATATACAGTCGTTATAACGTACATGTAATAAATATTACTTGTCCATGTTTACTCGCGTTAATACAAATCGGATTTGTCTCTTCAATCGTGTTACTTTATACACACCCTGTATATAAAAACAATATTTATAATCACCAAATTAAAGCAATCACTCTTTTGCAACAATCTTAAAATGGAGCAAATAACATTACAGAGTTGCGAACCACGTATGGAAAAACTATACGCGCTCACAACATGGTATCATATGTGGTACCTTTATTTCATAATTAAATATAAATTAATTAATTAATTGAATTAAATATCTATACAAAATTGCCTCGGGATTGGCGACATAGCCTATTGGGAATGAAATAATTGCCATACGTACAAAGAACCTGTATGTATGAATCGAGCCTCACATAGCAACAAGAAAACCCAATTTATTGTTTAGTCCACCACAGAGAAGTAGACCAAACAAAATTTTGCTAGATCGGCAAATAATAATGAAAATACAAGCGAACCAAGGAATGGCTCTCGGTGCTGTTTATTGTACAGCGAACGCTTTAAACAGGGAGGATGTGCTTTTGTCTTCCCTAAAGTTCTGAGTGAATTCCTTATAATAAACTTAATACTCATGAAAGGATAGGCCTATGCCTTAAAGTGTTTATATTGTGACTGCCTATATTTATTACAAGAAGTTAACTCATCGCGTAACTCCATCGTGGCGACCCTACACCGAAAAAGATCGTAACGCCCTACATCGAAGCAAACTAAGACCCAGCAAAAATAAGGTGGGAATTTATTTTCGTTCTAATATAGGCATCTAAAATCCCGACGCTAAAATTACCATAAACAATTAAATATAAAGAGGTCCTTTAAAGACCTACATATTCATAACTCTCTAACGAAAAAACATAGGGCTTTTGTCGTTTAACTCCCACTGAAATCTGCTGGAAATTTCCAACGGATGAGAGTATCAGGCAATCAACCCATAGCCCTATGAAGTTTTTTCACATGGTGGCCCTGTGTTTTGGGAACTGACCCCTCTAAAATTTACACTGACACACGCAGTAGCTAGGCTTAGCTCATTAGGCCTAACCCCAATTTCAACCGTAACCCCACTATAGTTTTTTCATATGGTGGCCTATGCAACTGGGAACCGATCCCTTTACCTTTACACTAACCGAAAACAAAGGCTTGTTCATTTAACAGGCATAACTTATTTTAGGTCCTAAAAAATAGGCCCACAACATTAAGCCTATTTAATAGGTCCTACTCTTCAAACTCAAAACAAAGCTTTGTTAATTTAACAGGCTTAACTCATTTAAGGTCCTATAAAATAATAGGCCCAAATATAAGCTACTTGGTAGGCCCAAACATAAGCCTACTTGGCAGGCCCAAATATGCCTATTTAGTAGGCCCACCTAACTTTACCTTACATAATAGGCCTACCTCTTAAAGTAGGCCTTACTCTTTACACTCAAGGCCTATCCTAACTAAAAACTGTAAATTTTTAATTTAACCTGTGGCGCAGGTTATATAAAAAACTTATTACAGTAATTTAACTCGCTCAACATCATAAAATTAAACTCAGAACTTTAACACTAACAATTATGGAAGACTTGGACAAAAGGGTAAAAAACCCAGACCAAGAAAACAAAAACACAGACCTTGGGGCTATGACACCATCTCAAAACCACAAAAAATTAATGAGGAAAAAATCAGCACGTAAAGGTGTCATCACAAACTGTACAATGATTACAAACAAAAAGAACCTACAAAATATGATCTTGAAACAACATAAATTCTATTACTCGTTACAAACAAGAAATTCTCATACTAGATGAGACATAATTACAGAAATTGATGACACAATTGAACTAACAGATGATGAGTATTCTACTCCTACTTGACAATGAAAATTACATTACAAAAATTAACAACTATATTTCTGAAATTCAAAACCAACTTGATGAGTGCAAAAAACAAGACAAATGAAAGCTTCTTAGAAGCTAGAAATGCTTCATTTAGCCCTCCCAATGTGGCTGAGGGCAATGAACTAAAATCAAAATTGCCTACACTTGCAGTACCCACTTTTGAGGGTGACAGAGCCAAATTTCAATCTTTTATTGAAAAATTTCATAGCCTTATAGGTAATAAAAACTACATTACAGATGTTGATAAATTTAGTTATTTAGTGAACTATCTGAAAGGCCCAGCCTTAAGATTAGTGGAATCACTACCAGCCATAGGTACTTCTTATTCTGTAGCAATAGAATTACTTAACAGAAATTACATGAATAAGGATGAAATTATACATGATTTGGCTCTTAAAGTAATGAACATGCGAACCCCAAAAGACAACTATGGTGACCTCTTTGACTTTTACTGTGAGTTTGAATGTCTCATGGGACAACTTAAAAACAATAATTTAAACATTGCAGAAACAGCTTGGATCATTCAAGCTGTTGTTTTTGAAAAGCTCCCTTCTAAAGTCAAAGAGATATTTCATCAGAGGACAACTGACATATACCCTAGCCTTAATAACTAAGAGAAGATTTCCCAACTGTACTTGCACTTTACAAATCAAGTTACACACTCCCAAAATTTAACACAGCACAAGAAAAAACCAACAATGCAGAAAACCAAAAACCTAACAAAAGATTTCAACACTTACCAGTTACATCAAAACACAACCGCAAAACTCAATTTGCAGAAAATAAAGTGACAGAAAAAGACTCAAAGACTCCTACTCTGCAAAACTTTAATGTAGCTACTTTTGAGTATAATCCCACACCATGCAAATTTTGTTTTAGCAGTGAACATTATTCTACAAATTGTCCCAAATACAAAGACTTTACAGCAAGGTCAAAACGTTGTGAACAACTAAACTTATGCAAAAAATGCACTGGATCAGGGCACCAAAAGTCAAATTGCAAATCAAATTTGAATACAATTGTAAGTTTTGCAACAGTTTTGACCATGTTACCCCTATGTGTAATACACACACAGACATTGGAAAAACTGACAAACATTATGAACAAACACCCAAATCAAACCAAAACAAACAGAAACAAACTCAAATGCTATGAATGGCATATCAGTTCATCTAGCATTAACCACAATTCAAAAATTCTTTTACCAACCACAACTTGGAAATCCAAAACAAAAGGGACAAATAGTACAGGTTAGGTGTCTTTTAGATACCTGCTCACAACAAACATTTGTAACAAACAACTGATAGAAAAATTGGGACTTCAAAACCAACAAGGAATGAAGATCTCTCTATTTCATCATTTATCAATAAAAACCCAGTACAAGCCAGTTTTAAAACTGCAAATATAACTTTAACTCTTGATGAACATTTGAAACCCTTAAGGTTGTTGTGGACAAAGTAGAACAAGAAAAAATACAAATAGCTGGGTTAAAACAAGCTTTGCTCCAACTTCAAAACAAATACACGATAGCTGATAAAACCCTTAATGCAGATGTAGTTGATGATATACATATGCTCATGGGGGCTGACTATCTTCATCTGGTCCATAGAGGCATCATTAAAATTGGAGATGGAATAGCCATACAAACTCCCACAGGTATTGCTCTTTGGGTGACATAACTAAATACCATCTTACTACTGACACAGAAAACACAGAACATGAACAAAATTTACGCAAAACAAAATCACCACAGTCACAAATTTCTGACTATGTGACAAACTCGAACTACAAAAACACTGTCATAATCCCACATCATTTGAATGAAAATGATTCCACATTGGATGAAGGGTTACAGCAGTTGTGACTATTAGAATCAGTTGGCATAAAGGACAGTACTATTACACATGAAGACCAATTGATGACAGAACAATTTAAGGATACATTACAACACAGAGACAATCAATACTATGTGGAGCTGCCTTGGAAAACACCTTGTCCAGAAATAATGGACAATTTGAAAGTAGCTAAGGCACATCTGTATAAAAATTACAGAAAACTAAAAAATGACAATCTTTTAGAACAATACAACAACATATTCAAGGAACAAATAGAAAGGGGCTTCATTGAAGAAGTTACTGATGAACCCTTTAAAAAACGAGGTTGTCATTATTTAACACACAGGGGAGTTTACAGAGAAGACTCATCCACAACTAAACTAAGAGTAGTATACAACTGTAGTTTAAAAGACACAAATTCTGTTAGTTTAAATGATTGTCTCATGGAAGGCCCAAACCTTGTCTCAGATCTTGTAAAAATTCTCCTTTGCTTCCGTTTAGACAATTATGCAGTACAAAGTGACATAGAAAAAGCATTCCTCTGTATAAATTTGAAGCTTGAGTATGATAAAAATCATCTCAGGTTTTTGTGGTTGAATGATCCACATGACCTTAACAAAGGTTTCAAAACCTACAGATTTAAAGTAATTATTTTTGGAGCAAATTGCTCTCCAAGTATTCTTGCTTTAACAATTAAAACCACCTAAACTTATTTCAAGAGGACTTAACAGTTCAGTTTTTAAAACAAAACTTTTATGTGGATAACCTCATTGGTTCCACTGTAACTGAAGAGGAATTGCTTGAAATTTACCAAATGTCACAACCCATAATGAAGCAAGGAAATTTTGGATTGAGAGAAGGGTTTCTAATTCTCCTAAATTAAATGAACAAATAACAAAAGACAACAATGGGAACATTGAACCAAACAATTACACGAAAACACTTGGAATGCTTTGGTTTTTAAAACAGAATTCTGAACACGATGACACTCTTTGCACAAAGAGTTATAACTTAAATCCAAATGCCAATACAAAAAGACAAGTGCTTTCAGAATCATCCAAAATTTTTGACCCCATTGGATTATATTTACCAGCAACCATAAGATCCAAAATCCTTTTGCAAGACTTATGGAAAAAGAAAATTGATTGGGATGAACCACTTTCAGTGGAAGACCAACTTCATTGGAAAAAATTAGCCACAGACTTGAACAAAGTTCAAGACATCTACGTACCAAGATGTGCTGGCTACAGATTGAAATCTCAAACACTACACATTTTTACAGATGCCAGCACACAAGCTTATGGGTGTTGTGCCTATTTAACAAGTGAAAATGAAAGTAACTTGGTTTATTCAAAGGCAAAAGTGGCACCCTTAAACCAAAAGAAAACTGTACCACAACTTGAATTATTAGCTGTCTCATTGGGAGTTAAAACAGCAACTTTCTTCACAAGTGTATAAAGAAGTTGACAAACATTTACTTATGGACAGA
The DNA here is from genome assembly GCA_023014485.1 of Bathynomus jamesi. Lineage (NCBI taxonomy): Eukaryota > Metazoa > Arthropoda > Malacostraca > Isopoda > Cirolanidae > Bathynomus > Bathynomus jamesi. The sequence goes on from JAJOZX010003986.1 coordinate 269,599, forward strand.
CAGTCAAATTTGTCTAACATGGGTGACCAACACAGATACAACTTCTTGCAAAAACATATTTGTGAAAAACAGACTAACAGAAATCAAAACTGCAAACACAAACCTTGGTATCAAATTTAGGTACATAAAAACAAAGAGAATCCTGCAGACTTTTTGACAAGAGGGCTCTCTTACAACTGTTGAAAACAAATAAAATCTGGTATGAAGGGCCCGAATGGCTAACATGTGAGGATCTTTGGCCAGCCAAAGTAGTTAACCTCACACTCAACTCTACAACAACTGAAAAGATCACTGAGGACAAACCTATATTTGACTATCATTATTCAGACCTCAACAAACTCTTGAGAATTACAGTCTATTGCTGCAAGTTTGTCAATAGCTACCTTCTCAAACACTGTCCTCAGAAAGCCTTTTCTAACTTAACAGAAACTGCAACAAAATACTGGCTCAAACAGATACAAGCTTCAGAATTTGACAAGGAGTTGAAGTATCTTAGGTCCAGTAACACATTAAACAAAGGAATTCCTTCACTTGTCATGGATCTAAATCTGTACCTGGATACAGAGGGTCTGATAAGGTGTAAAGGAAGGCTTAACAAGTCAACTTTGACTTACAACTCTAAGCACCCAATTCTTCTTCCAAGGAGAAATCACTTCACAAATCTCATCATCAGGGATACCCACAACAAAATACACCACATGGGGTCCCACAAACCCTGACGGAGCTGAGAAAAACTTACTGGCTACCAAAGGGTAGAACTGAAACAAAGAAAATTTTAAACACATGCATTCCTTGTAAACGTATCCATTCACGACCCTTTAAGACCCCAAGCCCTCCAGACCTACCTGTGGAACGAGTAACATTTACTCGGCCATTTGAAACCACGGGTATTGACTACACTGGAGCGGTAAATGTGAGTTTTGGAGAAAAATGGATTCAAAGGAATACAAAGTGTACATTGTACTCTTCACCTGTGCTGCCACACGTGCCATATGTCTAGACATAGTAGAAGATCTGACAGCAGAAGCTTTTATTGCTGCTTTCAGACGATTTTGTGCACACAATTCTGTACCCAAAACTATATGGTCAGACAATGCCACATACTTCAAATCTGGTGAAAGAATTATTCATCAGATTTGTGACAGTGAAACAGTACAAACTCATTTAATCAAACACAATATAACCTGGAAGTACATTCCTGTTAATACACCATGGTATGGTTCCATTTGGGAAAGAAACATACAGACTGTAAAGAACTGCCTTAAAAAGACTATTGGGACCAGTATATAGCCGCAAAAGGGGAGAGTGCAAGAATGTTGCAGGTTATTATGTAATGTTGCAAAAGGGGAGGGGTTGTTGCAAAGGGGGGTGGGGATGTTGCGAAGGGGGTTGTTGCAAAGGGTTTTTTTTGCAAGGGGGAGGAAACTTGGAGGCGGCGTTATCCCCCAAGAGAGAGAGGAGGAGAGAAAGGAGGAGAGGTGTTCATCTGGCAGGAGCCAAGTGCACATTAAGACTTCAGCCGAGTTGGCGTTGTTTTATAGGCTCCTAATCAGCCAGTTGGCGTAAATGGCTTGAGTTGCCAGATACCGCGATACCATTGTATACATTATTATAGACTCCTAATCAGCCAGTTGGCTGTAAATGGTTGTCAGATACCTCTTTTTAGCAGTATTATTGTATACATTATTATTATATACGCCTAATCAGCCAGTTGGCTGTAAATGGCTTGAGTGGCCTGGCTTGAGTTGCCAGATAGCGCCATGTATTCATTTAATCGAAGACTGAGTTGCCAGATACCATTGTATACACTATTATAGACTCATAATCAGCCAGTTGGCTTAGAAGGCTTAAATATTGCCAGATACATGTTGTATGCATTATTATATTTCGAATACCGGTAGTAGAAGGCATAACAATAAACAACATTGCATCATTCTTTTTATTATAAATATATAGAAAATAAATATACATTTGAGGAATATGCATATAACAGAAATATATACACACAATTATGGTGATATATAAAATAAAATATACATTTCAAATAAATATACTTTTCAATAGAAATATGTACATAACAGTACAGGAGAAATATACACACACACACACACAATTATGGAGATATATTTATAAAATAAATATACTTTTCAAATAAATATACATTTCATAGAAATATGCGTTTAATCGGAGAAATGTCAAGCAAAATATAAATACAATTCACTTTTTTTTCAAAATACTAAACTCGGTCTTAATCGAGTTTACAATTACATCATTACTGCTCTGCATTACGCAGTATATGCGGCTTAATAATATTTCACCGCTTAAAGTATAGGGAAACCTGTATTCGATATGAAGGGCTTTCATATCGTTCAGTACTATTTTTGTTCCCACTTTACAACCGGTTGGTAAGTCATCTTTAAATACGTCTAGAATACAATCAAAAGCACGCACAAAGAGTTCATCGTTAGCTACATTATTAAACACAAGTTTATAAGAACGCTTTTCCAATCGAGGGTTTATTTCTACCGACTCGAGGTTTTCAATCGTGAACTCACTCAACATAGCGGCAATTGAAATAATCTTCTAAATCGTTACGACAACTGCGCGTTATATAAAGAAATAGTTCTTCAGGGTGAACGGTGTAGGTGAGCTCAGCCTTGTACCGATCAATTGCTTTGTACCAAAGTTCATGGTATTTCAAAGAGTCTAAACTTTTTAAATAAACATCCAGCACTAGACCATTCTCACCAGCCCTACACTCGATAAACCCATCGAGCAGAGCGGTGTATGCGTATTCAAGTACTGTATCAAAATAAAACATATCCGTAACACGCGCGTCTAATATAGGTTTCAGTTTACGGAATCCGACGATTTCAAACATTCTGTCGAGGATGAAACGGTTTCGCGTAGGAATAAGAGCGTTATTATCAGAAGCATTCTTCCACATCAACCGTATATCAATGCACGGCCGATCGTTATTTATACACAACGTACATACAACGGCGTATGAGGGTGCGTCACTAATCTGCTCTCTTCTTGTACCTACGTTAGCAGGTATTTTATAACGATCTTCACTCCACTTCTCAACTATCACAAAGATTCTATTCATCTCCTCGATACTTAAATAAACCCGTTTGTTTGTCGGTCTACATTCCGTTTCCAGTACATAGCTAATAGTACCGGAATTACGCCTGAACACGCGCAACGATTTCGTCACGGACACATCGTACGAGGCGTTGAGAATGCTGCTCAAAGGAAGTTCCATCGTATTCGAGGAGCGCACGTCCACTCGGCTCAAGCTCTGAGATAACTATGAGCCGTGTGAGGCACGCAGGTAGGCAGGAATGGTTCGACGGGCGGCTGACTCGATGATACGTGAATGGGCTTGTTCCGCGAGTCGAATTGTTGTACCGGTACAAGAATATCACTACCAGCCTACGCACCAGACATTTTGGATAAGAACTAGGAGCATTTTACTAAACATCACACTCCGGCGCACTATTTGAGAGGAACATATGTTCATATTTTTCCTTTCTGCCCATCAAACGATACTGGTCTCTAAACTCTGTTAAAAATTCACGCAGGGCACTAGCCACAACCTCACTACGAACCTCATCATGATATACGTTAATATAGTGATAAAAATACTTAAGATTGTCCATGATCACGAGATTCACATTTCCAGTCGTAGGGTATGAGTAATCGACATGGTGTAGCATGACGTAATACCGCTTGTCACACCACCCATCAGCAAGACTCATTATCCATACCTGCTGCTTCTCTTCTGCACGCGTTGTTTCTTTTACTTCACGGTGTATGTGAGACTTTATAAAGTTTAGCTCTGCAGTATACTTCAGCACATCGTCTGTGCAACGAAAGCCTTCAACGGTCTCACCAGAACATCCGTAGAGTATTTGTACATCTTGGAACTTCGCACAATCCAATGTGTTTTTAAAAGAGGCATAGGAGGGATGAATAGGAAGTTTTTCGGTATCTACCACATCCTGGCACTTTGCTGAATACCATTTCGTAAACGTTGTACAAGCAATATTAAAGGTAGCCATTTGAATACACGTCTGATCTGAATACACGTCTGATCTCTCGGGCTTACTGCGGTCGACTGACCACGCAGGGACTCCCAGATAGTAGCATGACTCACGGTCTTACAGTGGGCGGAGGTTAGAACTTTCACCTACACACACACACACACACAAAGGAGAAAGTGAAACGCTATTTGAAACATGATTTATTTAATAAACGAGATATTCAAGTTATATATATTTACAAATACGATTTAATAAACGAGATATTCAAGTTATATATATATATATTTACAAATAGATACGATTATATACAAGACGTGTGAGTTAGAAGCATCATTGGTATCCAAAGGGTACGGTATCATAGGTACCAGGTAACTGGTAACGTTTCCTATAGGTGTTACGGCAAACCATCGTACCCCTAAGTTCCTTCACGCCCCCCAGCTTCTGCGTCCGAAAATTGTGGGTGCCTACAATTAGTTGGTGAGGTTGTTCATCCAAACATACTAGATCCTTCAACGACTCAAAGTTAACAACCTCCCGATTCGCATGGTTGAGCGTAATACCCTTTGCCTTCACGATATATTTCATTTCCTCCCCCACCCTGACCCGTACCCCATAAGTCTTAGGTCCTGTTGAGGCAAAAGAGTCGGCGTATGCGTTGTCCCCATACTCATCCTTGATCTCATCAGTGAGCTCGCCGAGGAACTCCCCAATAGTGGGCATGTATTCACCCTCCCTCTCTGTGAATATCACGCTATCTGTATCGGCATACAATACTCTCCGCCCAAGAGAATGCAATAGACCCCAAAGTTTTATACGGGCGTAGGCTGTTGTGAAGCTGGCCACAGGTATGTTTGTAACCCTTGAGGTATCTGTGGCAAATTCAGTGTTGTTGTACTTTATTACGTAAGTATTACCTACATTTACGATCTCCATGACCTCTTATCGGGGCATTGGCATAATCCCAGACATCGCTATAACTTTGTGCCAAATGAATGCTCCCTCTGCCTGTATTCTGCGCAAATTTTCCCCATAAACTGTTTAGACACAACTTTGCGCTAAAGCGCTTGCCAGGATTCTTTACAATTTGGACACGATCAAGTTGTATACCTTCGCGGTCGCGGTAACGTTGAATATAGGCAGACTTTTCATCTTCGGTATCAACTCCTCGCGGATACCCTGATGCCTCAACCTTATCCTTCAAAAAGGTGTTTATATATGGTGTGAAAAGGTTCGGTAGCTTCTGAAACCTCCACACCTCATGTATCTTCAGTATTCTATAACCATGGCGCACGGCTAGGGCCAACTCAGGACTTGTATATACGCCTCTGATCTTACGCTGGTGGGGTATATGGTTACATTCGCCGTTATCCTCTTCCGCGCACTTCACGCACAGGGGAAACATGAGCTTGTCGTCGATAACGACAGGTAAGATCGGCATCCATAAATTGCGTGGGGGGAGTAGTCTACGAAAGAGATCCCAAAGTAACGATCATTCAAATTTTTTGAAAATTCTTTGATGGATGGTAGGCTAGGCCCCACCAGTTTCTCAGGAGCGCCCACGGGGTACGGATTGCTCTTCATCACGTATGGGTATAAAGAACAGAAATCGTAGTAATGGAGCTTCACGCCCTCCGTAGGTGGGAAGTATAGTCTGAAAGGATTTGTACGTCCTCCAAACAAGCTATCACCACATTTGAGAGGATCCAGCACCATTGAACGCTTGATCGCTTTATTTCCTCACGGTACACCTCGTCTGTCTCCATCCGTGCATCATATTCATGCTCCCACAAGACTTTGTGAGTGAACTGTGATCCTATAAGTTGATCGCGGGTGCGGGTCGATGCAAGACAGTCGGCAGGAGACTACCGTTGATATCTCCGGTGACTCCGCACTCAGGACGGGGGCATCCATGCCACCAGCAACCGTTAAAGGAGTACAGAGTCTTCACACCAGTGACACGGTTTTCACTTAACCCATCAACCCAAAAAACACGTCCATTAATCTTAATGGGTACTTCACCCGTGTTGCGGGCGTGCTTTATGTATACACCTGTATGTTGCTGTAGGTGTATGAGCCAGTAAATAGCCTTGTGCCCGTAACTGCGGGGATTGTTTCGGTGAATAATGGCTAAGGTGTCTTTCGGCATGAAGTTATTCTTGAACACCGTAAAACATAATGATGCGATGGTGGTTGCGACTTGCAGTGGATCGCATTTGAAACGGGCTATGTACATCCTTCTAAAGGCCTGGAAACATACTCTAAGCACGCGAACATCATTCACGCAATAACGCTCACATTCATCAGCTATATTATAAGGGTTACTTTCATTAAAACTGTCGTAGTATCGATCAAAGTCTTCACGTTCATCCATGCAGTCAAATAATGTTTGGGGGGTGGTGGGCCTACGTAGTTTAAAGTCTCGCTGGTGAGGAAAGTGTATGGGAAGTATCCTTTGGAAACTTCAGCTGTTACTCCCATCACCTTGGGTAGCTTTGCTAATTTACAAGGTGTGAATAATAAAGTATCTTTAAATTGTACATTGCCTCTTATCTGCATCTGTATTAATTTGTTGCCTCTTTTCAATGGATCACCTGTAAATATCTCAGAGGATTCGTGTTCAAGCAACTCCTTATAAAGGAACTGCGTGTCAAACTTTGCCCGTTATGGGCGAGAATATACACAGTCATTTTTTTGAACTTGTCGGCTAACTTGACAATATAGGACACAAATAGTTTCACAGGACTATCGCTGACATTAGTTTTAAAAACGTTTGTCCGTTTACCACATTTGGGGCACTCGTCACATTCGATATCCATACACTCACACAGATAGTCTGGCTCACAAGTAAATGTGGAATTACCTCTTTGGTTTCAGCGTTCGTATATGTTTCTATATCGTAGTATACAGTTATACAGGGGTTATTTTTAGGCTTAGCATCTTTCATATAACATACATGCTTTACTCCATCCGCCTTATATTCCTCCTGGCATGTAGGACAGTGAATTACGTCACACTTGTGCTTAAATTTTCCCCAATTATCCATTGTGTGAAACATACCACATTCACAGATTCTCATTTTCCTGCACGTGCCAATTGATTTATGGAAATCAAAACAGCTATTATTGAAAAATGTGCGTCTACACACATCACAGTCTCTCTTCTCAGCTTCAACTACACGGCTTTCACATTTGGTGCTTTTACACTGCTCACATACCATGTGACATTCTTTACAATGTCTCACTATATCATCCGCAAACTCGAGGCACCCCTTACACAAATCATGATGTCTCCCATATTTTCGACTTTTGTCATAACTCGCGTAAAGCCACCTTATATTACGGATGGGGAGATACGTTGTCCCTGACAATCCTAAAATAAGTAGGGGCCTTGTACGATCTCTCACACAGCTTTTAAAAACATACACAGTCCTACGACGATCATCCAACCCAAACACAACTATGCGGACATTCATTTCCTGTTCTACCCTTCTCAGCTCTTCAGGACCCATATTACAGTCAAATTCAAGTTCACAGTCTTCAGCTAGTTTACGGGCATGCTCCACGACTGTAGGCAACCAAATTTTTTGAGTTCGTGTATTTTGTACAGTAAACATACGTGCTAAGAATACTGCTATAAAGCCGCAACCACGATCGACGTTTATATGCCGTCTATAAATAGCTTGAGAATTGAAGTTAAGAGTATACGGTATGGCACTATGACCCGCAACACGGTATACATGGTCAATATTTACCGTGAAGTTGTCCATATTGAAGGCTATACTACTTTGGGCGGCTTGCATTATACGCCCTAATATATATTCTACATCTTCAGCCGCCAAACGTCTAAATGGCACTATCACCCAATAATCGTCTACATCACCGTCATCTGACCCGAATCCAAAGGACATACTCGTCCTGACTTCACGCTCGTCACGATTCTGAAGAGCAAACTCTATAATACGCTCTACAACCCGGCGTAGTCCGCGCTCAATACCATTGCTATACATGACTCTAGGGTCGACCCTGACTCTATACCGATTTCTAGTCAAGGCTGGGGTGGGGGCTGCGGATCGCACCAATTCCAGCGTTATACCATCCTCAACAGAACGGGGGGCGGAATTAGTGGATATATTAGCGGAAGGTGCTGCTGAGGGGGCCCTGTTGCGTAGGAGGTTGATGGTTGGGGCTCTATTATTGTAGACTTAACAGAACGGGGGGCGGCGGACAAATAAGGGGATATATTAGGTGTTGCTGGGGTGTTGTTGCGTAAGAGGTTGAGGGTTGGGGATCTATTACCGCTGCAACAGACGCGTATTTCGGTCGCTTTATACCTGACGTGGGTATCTCATACCTCCGCTTTGGACGTGTTACCGGTATCGCTGGTGAGGGTTCAGGGGAGGAGATCACAACTACACTGTCGTCGAGGTCATCCGTAATGATGGGCTGCTCTACCACATCGTCATTCACGGTTCTGTGGGTGAAGAAATATAAGGATCAGTACTCAAAATTTGTAATATTTTGTAAATGACTCACTTAGGAGTGTGACGTGTTAGAAATGGACTCTGTAGAAAAATTCAGATTCACGAGCCCATCCACATGTATTATATCTGGACCTACAGGATGTGGTAAAACTGTGTTTATGCTTAAAATCATTAAAGAAAAGGGGGAGATGTTCTCGAAATTTGTGCATAAAGTTATATGGTGCTATTCGACGTATCAATCAGTGTTCAACGAGTACCAAGATGGTATTTTGTTCCACAAAGGCGTATATGACGTCAATTCGTTAAAGGGAAATGAACTACAATCATTGTAATTGACGATCTCATGTTGGAGATGGATATAAAACGTTTGCCGAGACATTTACAGTATTCTCCTCACCATCTTAACATAAGCGTGTTCTTCATCAATCAGAATCTATTTTTCAAAAATAGATACATGCGCGATGTGTCGTTAAATACGCAATATCTAGTCTTATTCGCGCAACGTAGAGATGTATCACAAATTGGGGTAATTAGCCAATCAAATGTTCCCGAATCAGCGTAAGGAGTTTTTGGAAGTTTATAAAGAAGTAACAAGCACGCGTTACGGATATTTGCTTTGCGACTTCATCCGCGAAACACGTTTAGAGTGCTTCTGCGAACGAATATATTTCCAAACGAGCCTGAACGGTGTATATTCCAGAATGACAAAGAGACTAAAGAAATACCGTGAATAATAAAAATCTATCATCGACTGCCTGGGCAATGCAGCAGATGTTTATTAAAAATATCGATGCCGACTTTTTAAAATGCATCTGTGAAATCTGTCTTAACGTTATAAATTGCAATGTATCAATGAAAACCCATCAGAAGGCTCGCCTACGCCGCTACAAGAACATAATACGTGCACTCGCTCGTAAAAGCCAAACTGTAGCGAAGAAAAAGCGAATTATTGTACAAACAGGAGGGTCATTTCTCCCATCTTATTTTCAGTTTTTGGGTCCTTTACTGACTAGATTAATATAATGAAGAAAGTGGTAGTGATCCCCCACGAGGTGTACGCCTCACTGCAAAGGAATCCAGACACGTATCTAGATCCCCGTAAAAGCAGACTTAAAAGAATGGAAAGCGAATTGTTAGCCCTATTAAACAGTGAAAAATCACCTGAGAAAAGAATCTTATACCAAGAAGCTCTGCAGAAATTTCTTCACGAGTACGAAAATTATAAGAGCCCTACAGAGATTCCTGTGGTTATTAGGCACATCACGGGGGACGAGGCGACATAGGATCTGTACCCGGCGACACAGCTGACCAACACAAAAACATTAGCCACACAACATATCGAACATGTATTAAAAAATACCCTCCCACTTACATTGAGGAGTAAAGGCTTAAGTCTTTATAATCTATTGAATGAGGACCCCGCCATACAATGGACCGATACAGGGAGATCATTGTGGAAGGATCAAAGGTACAGGGATCGAATATCGTAGACATTGTCCATGATCTGGTGAGAAAGTGGGATAGGCCATCACCATCAGGATGGAAGCATATTAAAGCAAGACTACAACAAATAAATGTCCCTAAAACGTTGATAGGAAATCTGAACAGGTTAAAAGACTTGGAACATGCAACGCCTGGGACACAATTGAAGGCGCCGTCACCCCCGGCGGTAACACCTTTGAAGAGGAGCAAGAAGAGGTTAAACCAATCCTACCCACGTGCCTCTAAAATACGCAAATGGCTAACGTATTAACTAAACGCTATTATGACATTTCTACCCCATCCTCTTACGGCGGCGTAGATAGACTGTACAGAAGTGTTTACGGAGTAGGAAAAAAGATGTTGAAAGATTTTTGAGAGAGCAACGCTTATACGCTTCATAAGCCTGTGAGAAAAAGATTTAAAACAGCCAAGACAACGGCTTCCTCGATTGATTCTATTTGGCAAGCAGATTTAACAGACATGCAAAGATATTCTGTGTATAACGATGGTTACCGCTACATTCTATTCGTAATAGACGTGTTCTCTAGATATCTGTGGCTAGTTCCTCTGAAAAAATATCACCTGAAACAGTTGCTAAAGCCACCAAAACGCTAATGTTAAAAGAAAACAGGGTTCCTGGCTATTTTTGTACGGATATGGAAAGGTGTTTATAGGCCGTGCTTTTCAGAATATGTTGACAGAGTTTAATATCAGCTATTACACAACCAATTCTATACATAAGGCTTCTTTAGCTGAAAGAGTTCAGCGCACCATAAAGGAACGCATGCACCGTTATTTTACACATAAAAACACACACAGATTTCTAGACATTCTGGAATCATTGGCATCATCCTACAACCGCTCACACCATCGCACGATTGGGGCAACACCTAACGAAGTTTTAGAAAGAGGTACGCTCCCGAGAAGAGATGGAGCACCACCACCACCACCACCACCACACTCTGTGCGCTTCAAATCAATGATTATGTAAGGCTGTCGCGTTCGGGGAATAAATTCGCAAAGGTTTTGAGCAAGGATGGACACGCGAGATTTTTAAAGTTAGGGCTGTGAGACCTAAAGGTGATAATGATGTATTACATTGAAGATTTGAATGGGGGAAGAAATCTCAGGAGGCTTTTACCGCGAGGAATTGCAGAAAGTTGCGTTTAATTTAGAAAAAAATGTGTTTAAAATTGAGAAAATTTTAGGAAGCAAAGGTTCAGGAAGGAGAAAAATGTACCTGGTGAAATGGCTAGGGTACCCAGAAAGCTTCAACACCTATATAAAAGCTGATGCAATAATGAAGCTTAAATAGTATGCAACATGGCTCCTAACCATTTCTACGTCACACTCCCGTCCTCCTCGTCCCTGTCTGTACACCCTAACAACACGCTAGCCAACTTTGTAACAGAACTCCATGGGCACATTGAATTGGGTCGTGATTCGTATGAGGTGGGGATATGCGAAATTCAGCTGGACATCGTCTTTTTAATATTGAACATAAAGAAACCGTTTTTACGGTTCTTAGAGACATTGACGAGCGTGAAAAAGCTGGGGTAGCTATGGATGAAACTATGCGCATCGCTCGGACTAAGATTACACGGTATTACAGTACAGAAGTAAGACTTGGGCCGGGTCAATATGGTTCGGCCGAGGATGTTGTGAGAGGCTTAAACGTGAGTTTAAGAAACTCAAACCTTACGAATGATTTAGTATATGAAATCGTAAACAACCCTGCACATACACTAATCCTAAAATCAAAGACTAACAGACGTCTTAAAGAACATAGAAAGTTCAAAATTCTAACCAACGGCCGATATAGCGCAGCCTTCCAAAGAGACACATTTCACGAGACACAGTATAACTTGTTCAGATTAATGTATCAATTGAAGATGGAGAAATTGGCTGAAAGGTCCCCAGACATGTGCTATATTTACAGTAATATAGTGGAGCACCAGTTTGTTGGGGATACCCAGGCACGCCTGCTGCGCATTGCTCACATCCCCAACCATAGAGGAAGGAGTTTGAGTATTACATATGACAGGCCCCATTATGTGAATGTCGCAACTAATTTAATAACCAATATCACAATATATATAAGAACGATTGAGGCGAAAACTTCCCATTCGGTAACGGGAGCTTAACAGTGAAGCTACACTTTCGACGCACTGAGTTATAATGGATAGAAAGCCTTTCACCGTCTATCGAGGGATGCGATACCAGCGCGGTAGTGGACTTGGATCCATTTTTTCATCCATACTCGTACGGCTGTTCCTTTGCTGAAGAGGGGTGCCAGATACCTTGGAAGGAAAGCGCTACAATCAGGCCTTAACACTGCAGAAGACATATTGGCCGGGGCTAAACCTAAAGAAGCTCTAAAAAAACATTTAAAGCGTACACGGAACGAAATCATCAAAGATGCAAAGAGAAAAATGCGTGGTGGCGGGAAGAAAGAGGGCTCCCCGAAGAAAAGGGGTCACGTGGTATTAAACGTAAAGGGCTATCAAAAAAGAAATGCTGTAAGCGAATGAAACCTATGGTTGACCACTTTTTTGACTGATATAAGCTAAGGATATTGATCTCATGAGTCATAGTTTGTTTACCACTTGTCGAGAGAGGAGTCACTATTTCGCCATGGCACGCTTCATCCACCCATGTAGTTCACAATGCTGTAAATCGGAGCTGTCCTTTTTTGAGCTCCCGCCAACCCAAGTTTCTATTGAGCACAGTGACTTTATTACAATTAACCCTTTAAACACAATTAGTTCACCGAGTGCACCTATAGAATTCGTGATACCCAGCTCAGGTCCTTACTTTTTTGATCCAAGCTGTGTGCACATGTACGCTAAGCTACGTATAGCCCATTCTGATGGAACGGTCTGCGATGACAAATATGCTGTATACCCTGAAACAAAGTTTCTGCACGCCATATTCAACCAGTGTGACGTATATTTAAATCAGACCAACATATCGGCAGGCACGGGGTACTATCATCTACGAGCCTATTTGGAAAATGTCCTCAACTTTTCCAAAGAAGCGAAGGCCACCTTTTTAAGTGCGGAGGGATATTATCAAACTAAAGATGAAAATAGTATAAAGGACAAATTTAAAAATTCTAAAAAAAATATACGAGTGTTTTGGACGGTTGCACACAGATTTCACTTTCCAGGAGAAGTTGCTTGTGTACGGGATGGATATGAAAATAAAGCTCACCCGCACGAGTCCTGAGATCTGCTTAAATCTGGTGTGATCAAGAAGAGGGTGCAAAGTCCGTTGTGGTTCACATTATGGACACATACCTCCGCGTACGGCGAGTGAATTAAGTTCACCAAAACAACTAGAAATTGAGAAAAATTTACTAAACGCTACAGTGAAATATCCTATTAACAGAGTGCAGATCAAACTATATACGGTTCCTGCAGGGTTGGCATCGAAGCAGATAGAAAACATTGCCCTGGGAAATCTTCCTAAAAGGATATTAATCGCATGCAGGACCACGCTTCGGTGAATGGAAAATATAAAAAGAGTGCCTTTAAATTCGAGAATTTCGGACTTAAAATATAACTCTATACGTTAATGGCACTGCTTTGGGTGGAACAATGGGTACGGACTATTCATCAGACGCTGTGTTACCTCTTTGTGCCAAGCCTATAGTAATCTGACCCATATTGCAGGTGATTGTGATGAGCTTGGTAATGGGGTAACGCAGGAAGAATTCATTGATCAATTTAACCTTTACCCGTTTGACATTACACCTGACTTATCTGCTAGCGTAAATACCCTTTAACCCCACAGCAGAGCGGAAACATCTCAGTGCGGCTGGAATTCGCCAAGCCTATAGACGCGCCTGTTAGTGTACTTGTATATCTCGAATCGCAAGCCCTAATAGAAGTAGATAGATTTAGGAGCGTTATCACTGACTTTTAAAATGGATGCTAATACACTTCAGAAAGTAATGGAGCGAGTCACGTTCCAAATTTATCGGCGTGTTTGCGAAGAATGAAACATTGAGTTTGCCAAGTACGCGAGAATGCGGTAGTCTTATTGTGAACACAGACATCATCGTAATGAAGGGATTCACTGGATCGCTGTCTATTTTAAAATAGACAGCGCCTGTACTATTTTGATTCACTCGGTACTCACCCTGGCGTGACCCTATTATTGTAAAATTTCTCGCTCAGTTACATATTCCCGAAGTTGTGTGGACCCCATTTCGCATGCAAGGTATTTTACTAATGTTTGCGGAATGTACTGTGTCTCATTTCTCATGCATATGTCAAATGATAAAGAATTTATAAATTTTTTAAATTTATTTGACCCGTGTCACACTCGCCGAAACGATGAAATGGTATGCAGACAGATAAAAAACCGTTTTCCAATTGTACGTACTCGTTGTATATTATAATGTTTTTGTTCGTATATTTGTAACGATATATTCTGTAGCTGTTTATTGTACTGATTTCTTTCATTTAATAAATTTATTAAAATATATTGTGTCTTCTTATCCCAAAAGATCGAAAACACTTACATTATTTCGGTGACATTGTTGACTGATCATATATCCTCCCTATTCCGATTCTTCAAAAGATTGTATAACACGTGTCAAATCCTCATCGGACCTTAAAGGAATAATGCTTTTAAAACATATACAGAGTATACAGACAGACAGATCCCCATTATGTGAAGATATCTTTGGTTCGAGGAGTGAACGCCATAAAAATTTCGATTTTAGCATAATGGGGAAATAACATTGAATGACATTTTTGGCGAGTATCTATTTGACGAGATACTACAACTCTCCATATATATATAAATTCTAATTATAGACACTTACATTTCTATGGTAGTCCCTTGCGTCGGGTTGTAAGGAGCGTCACTGCAAATATCTTCTACGGTTTGCGTTGAATATTCGCCACAATCAATCGCATTGAAAAGACTAATTGTGGTTAATGCTGCAGTATCACGTTCTTCATACAAGTCTGGGAGACGTACAGGTCCATGGTGGAGGATGTGGACACTGCTGACTGATCAGTATATCATCCATATTCCGAGGTTCTTCAAAAGATTTATAACACGTGTCAAATCCTCATCGACCTTAAAGGAAAATGCTTTTAAAACATATACAGAGTATACAGACAGATCCCCATTATGTGAAGAGAGATCTTTGGTTCGATTACCATTTCGATTTTAGCATGATGGGGAAATACATTGATTGACATTTTGACTAGTATCTATTTGAACGAAATACTCATCTCTCTATATATATATAAAATCGAATTATGGACACTTACATTCTATGGTAGTCCTTGCGTCCGGATTGTAAGGAGCTTCACTGCAAATATCTTCTAGGGTTTTGCGTTGAAAATAATTCGCCACAATCAATCGCATTGAAAG